>JANJGN010002925.1:0-55670 GCA_026770705.1 Isurus oxyrinchus
CCTACAGCCAATCTCTCGCAGAGCACCCCACCACCCAGGCTCTCGCACTGACCCCACCACCCAATCTCTCGCACTGCACCCCACCACCCAGTCTCTCGCACTGTCCCCACAACCACCCAATCTCTCGCACTGCCCCGCACCACCCAGTCTCTCGCACTACACCCCCACCACCCAGTCCCTCGCACTGCCCTCCCACCACCCAGTCTCTCACACTGTCCCCACCACCAACCAATCTCTCGCTCTGACCCCACCACCCAATCTCTCGCAATGCCCCCACCATCACCCAATCTCTCGCGCTGTCCCCACCACCAAATCTCTCACACTGTCGACCCACCACTGAGTCTCTCGCACTGTCCCCATCACCCAATCTCTCGCACTGTCCCCACCACACAATCTCTCGCACTGTCCCCACCATCCAATATCTCGCACTGTCCCCCCCAACCCAATCTCTTGCACTGCCCCCCCAACCACCCAGTCTCTACCACTGCCCCCTCCACCACCCAGTCTCTCGCACTGCCCGCCCCACCACCCAGTCTCTTGCACTGCCCCCCCCACCACCCAATCTCTCGCACTGTCCACACCACCACCCAATCTCTCGCACTGCGGTCACCACCAAATCCCTCGCACTGTCCTAACAACCCAATCTCTCGCACTGTCCCCACCACCAAGTCTCTCCCACTGCCCCCTCCACCACCCAGTCTCTTGCACTGCCCGCCCCACCACCCAGTCTCTCGCACTGCCCCCAAACCACCCAATCTCTCGCACTGCCCCACCCCACCACCCACAGTCTCTCGCACTGTCCCCACCACAACCCACAGTCTCTCGTACTGTCCTCACCACCAGCCAATCTTTCGCACTATCCCCAACACCACCCAATCTCTCGCACTGTCCCCACAAGCCAATCTCTCGCACTGTCCCCACCACACAATCTCTCGTACTGTCCCCATCACCCAGTCTCTCGCACTGCCCCCAAACCACCTAATCTCTCGCACTGCACCCCCACCACCCAATCTCTCACACTGCCTACCATTCACCCAATCTCTTACACTGTCCCCATCACCCAGTCTCTCACACTGCCACCCCGCACCAGTCTCTCGCACTGTCCCCACCACCACCCAATCTCTTACAATTTCCCCACCACCCAGTCTCTCGCACTGCCCCACCACCACACAATCTCTCGCATTGCCCCCATCACCCAATCTCTCACACTACCCCCCCCAACCCAATCTCTTGCACTGCCCGCCCAACCACCCAGTATCTCGCACTGCCCCCCGCACCAGTCTCTCGCACTGCCTCCCCACCAGCCAATCTCTCGCACTGTCTCTACAGCCAATCTCTCGCAGAGCACCCCACCACCCAGGCTCTCGCACTGACCCCACCACCCAATCTCTCGCACTGTCCCCACAACCACCCAATCTCTTGCACTGCCCCGCACCACCCAGTCTCTCGCACTACACCCCCACCACCCAGTCCCTCGCACTGCCCTCCCACCACCCAATCTCTCGCACTGTCCCCACAACCACCCAATCTCTTGCACTGCCCCGCACCACCCAGTCTCTCGCACTACACCCCCACCACCCAGTCCCTCGCACTGCCCTCCCACCACCCAGTCTCTCACACTGTCCCCACCACCAACCAATCTCTCGCACTGACCCCACCACCCAATCTCTCGCAATGCCCCCACCACCACCCAATCTCTCGCGCTGTCCCGACCACCAAATCTCTCACACTGTCCACCCACCACCCAGTCTCTCGCACTGTCCCCATCACCCAATCTCTCGCACTGTCCCCACCACACAATCTCTCGCACTGTCCCAACCATCCAATATCTCGCACTGACCCCCCAACCCAATCTCTTGCACTGCCCCCCCAACCACCCAGTCTCTTGCACTGCCCCCCCCCACCACCCAATCTCTCGCACTGTCCCCACCACCACCCAATCTCTCACACTGCGGTCACCACCAAATCCCTCGCACTGTCCCCACAACCCAATCTCTCGCACTGTCCCCAACACCCAGTCTCTCGCACTCCCCCCCCCACCACCCAATCTCTCGCACAGTCCCCCCCCCCACCAACCACAGTCTCTCGTACTATCCCCACCACCACCAACAGTCTCTCGTACAGTCCCCACCACCACCCAATCACTCGCACTGTCCCCACCACCACCCAATCTATCGCACTGCACCACAACCACCCAATCTCTCGTACTGTCCCCACCACCCAATCTCTCGCACTGTCCCCACCACCCAATCTCTCGCACTGCCCCACAACCCAATCTCTCACACTGTCCCCCCACTAAGTCTCTCGCACTGCCCCCCCACCACCCAATCTCACGCACTGCCCCCCCCACCACCCAGTCTCTCACACTGCCCCACCACCAGCCAAACACTCGCACTGCCCCCACTTCACCACCCATAGTCTCTCGTACTGTCCCCACCACCACCCAATCTCTTGCACTGTCACCATCACCCAGTCTCTCGCACTTACCCACCCCACCACCCACAGTCTCTCGTACTGTCCCCACCACAACTCACAGTCTCTCGTACTGTCCCCACCACCACCCAATCTTTCGCACTGTCCCCACCACCACCCAACCTCTCGCACTGTCCCCACAACCCAATCTCTCGCACTGTCCCCACGACCCAGTCTCTCCCACTGCCCCCAAACCTCCCAATCTCTTGCACTGCCCCCCCACCACACAATCTCTCGCACTGACCCCACCACCCAATCTCTCGTACAGTCCCCACCACCAAGTCTCACGCACTGCCCCCAAACCTCCCATCTCTCGCACTGCCCCCACACCACCCAATCTCTCGCACTGCCCCCCCATCACCCAATTTCTCGCACTGTCCCCACCACCCAATCTCTCGCACTGTCCCCACTACCCAGACTCTCGTACTGTCCCTACCACCAAGTCTCTCCCACTGCCCCCTCCACCACCCAATCTCTCGCACTGCCCGCCCCACCACCCAGTTTCTCGCACTGCCCCCCCATAACCCAATCTCTCGCACTGCCCCAACCCACCACCCAGTCTCTCGCACTGCCCCATCACCAGCCAATCTCTCGCACTGCCCCACTTCACCACCCACACTCTCTCGTACTGTCCCCACCACCACCCAATCAGTTGCACTGTCCCCACCACCCAGTCTCTCGCACTGCCCCACCCCACCACCCACAGTCTCTCGCACTGTCCCCACCACAACGCACAGTCTCTCGTACTGTCCTCACCACCAGCCAATCTTTTGCACTATCCCCAACACCACCCAATCTCTCACACTGTCCTGACAAACCAATCTCTCGCACTGTCCCCACAACCCAATCTCTCGTACTGACCCCAACACCCAGTTTATCGCACTGCCCCCCCACCACCCAATCTCTCGCACAGCCCCCCCACCACCCACAGTCTCTCGTACTATCCCCACCACCACCCACAGTCTCTCGTACTGTTCCCACCGCCACCCAATCTCTCGCACTGTCCCCACCACCACCCAATCTATCGCACTGCACCACAACCACCCAATCTCTCGCACTGTCCCCACCACCCAATCTCTCGCACTGCCCCACAACCCAATCTCTCACACTGTCCCCCCACTAAGTCTCTCGCACTGCCCCCCCCACCACCCAATCTCTCGCACTGCCCCCCCCCACCACCCAGTCTCTCGCACTGCCCCACCAGCAGCCAAACTCTCGCACTGCCCCACTTCACCACCCATAGTCTCTCGTACTGTTCCCACCACCACACAATCTCTTGCACTGTCACCATCACCCAGTCTCTCGCACTGACCCACCCCACAACCCACAGTCTCTCGTACTGTCCCCACCACAACCCACAGTCTCTCGTACTGTCCCCACCACCACCCAATCTTTCGCACTGTCCCCACCACCACCCAACCTCTCGCACTGCACCCCCACCACCCAATCTCTCGCACTGCCTATCATTCACCCAATCTCTCGCACTGTCCCCATCACCCAGTCTCTCACACTGCCCCCCCCACACCAGTCTCTCGCACTGTCCCCCCACCAGCAAATCTCTCGCACTACCCCCCAAACCCAATCTCTTGCACAGCGCCCCCCACCACCCTGTCTCTGGCACTGCCCCCCCACCACCCTATCACTTGCACTGTCCCCACCACCACCCAATCTCTTACAATGTCCCCATCACCCAATCTCTCACACTGTCCCCACCACCCAATCTCTCGCACTGCCCTGGCACCACCCAAACTCTTGCATTGCCCCCTCATTACCCAATCTCTCACACTACCCCGCCAACCCAATCTCTTGCACTGCCCCCCCAGCCACCCAGTATCTCGCAATGCCCCCCGCACCAGTCTCTCGCACTGCCCCCCCACCAGCCAATCTCTTGCAATGTCCCCACCACCCAATCTCTCGGACTGTCCCCACCATCCAATCTCTCGCACTGTCCTCCCAACCCAATCTCTTGCACTGCCCCCCCAACCACCGAGTCTCTAGCACTGCCCCCTCCACCACCCAGTGTCTCGCACTGCCCACCCCACCACCCAGTCTCTCGCACTGCCCCCTCCACCACCCAATGTTTCGCACTGTCCCCACCACCACACAACGTCTCGCACTGTCCCCACAACCCAATCTCTCGCACTGTCCCCACCATCCAAACTCTCGTACTGTCCCCATTACCCAGTCTCTCGCACTGCCCCCAAACCACCCAATCTCTCGCACTGCCTACCATTCACCCAATCTCTCGCACTGTCCCCATCACCCAGTATCTCACACTGCCCCCCCGCACCAGTCTGTCGCACTGTCCCCCCACCAGCCAATCTCTCGCACTACCTCCCAAACCCACTCTCTTGCACTGCCCCCCCCACCACCCATCTCTGGCACTGCCCCCCCACAATCCAATCTCTCGCACTGTCCCCACCACCCAAACTCTCGTACTGTCCCCATTACCCAGTCTCTCGCACTGCCCCCAAACCACCCAATCTCTCGCACTGCCTACCATTCACCCAATCTCTCGCACTGTCCCCATCACCCAGTATCTCACACTGCCCCCCCGCACCAGTCTATCGCACTGTCCCCCCACCAGCCAATCTCTCGCACTACCTCCCAAACCAACTCTCTTGCACTGCGCCCCCCCACCACCCATCTCTGGCACTGCCCCCCCACCACCCAGTCTCTCGCACTGTCCCCCACCTCCACCCAATCTCTTACAATATCCCCATCACCCAATCTCTCTCACTGCCCCCACCACCCAATCTCTCGCACTGCACCCCCACCACCCAATCTCTCACACTGCCTACCATTCACCCAATCTCTTACACTGTCCCCATCACCCAGTCTCTCACACTGCCACCCCGCACCAGTCTCTCGCACTGTCCCCCCACCAGCCAATCTCACGCAATACCCCACAAACACAATCTCTTGCACAGCGCCACCCACCACCCAGTATCTGGCACTGCCCCCCCACCACCCAGTCTCTCGCACTGTCCCCACCACCACCCAATCTCTTACAATGTCCCCACCACCTAGTCTCTCGCACTGCCCCACCACCACACAATCTCTTGCATTGCCCCCCCCATCACCCAATCTCTCGCACTACCCCCCCAACCCAATCTCTTGCACTGCCCCCCCAACCAACCCAGTATCTCGCACTGCCCCCCGCACCAGTCTCTCGCACTGCCCCCCCACCAGCCAATCTCTCGCACTGTCCCTACAGCCAATCTCTCGCAGAGCACCCCACCACCCAGGCTCTCGCACTGACCCCACCACCCAATCTCTCGCACTGCACCCCACCACCCAGTCTCTCGCACTGTCCCCACAACCACCCAATCTCTCGCACTGCCCCGCACCACCCAGTCTCTCGCACTACACCCCCACCACCCAGTCCCTCGCACTGCCCTCCCACCACCCAGTCTCTCACACTGTCCCCACCACCAACCAATCTCTCGCTCTGACCCCACCACCCAATCTCTCGCAATGCCCCCACCATCACCCAATCTCTCGCGCTGTCCCCACCACCAAATCTCTCACACTGTCGACCCACCACTGAGTCTCTCGCACTGTCCCCATCACCCAATCTCTCGCACTGTCCCCACCACACAATCTCTCGCACTGTCCCCACCATCCAATATCTCGCACTGTCCCCCCCAACCCAATCTCTTGCACTGCCCCCCCAACCACCCAGTCTCTACCACTGCCCCCTCCACCACCCAGTCTCTCGCACTGCCCGCCCCACCACCCAGTCTCTTGCACTGCCCCCCCCACCACCCAATCTCTCGCACTGTCCACACCACCACCCAATCTCTCGCACTGCGGTCACCACCAAATCCCTCGCACTGTCCTAACAACCCAATCTCTCGCACTGTCCCCACCACCAAGTCTCTCCCACTGCCCCCTCCACCACCCAGTCTCTTGCACTGCCCGCCCCACCACCCAGTCTCTCGCACTGCCCCCAAACCACCCAATCTCTCGCACTGCCCCACCCCACCACCCACAGTCTCTCGCACTGTCCCCACCACAACCCACAGTCTCTCGTACTGTCCTCACCACCAGCCAATCTTTCGCACTATCCCCAACACCACCCAATCTCTCGCACTGTCCCCACAAGCCAATCTCTCGCACTGTCCCCACCACACAATCTCTCGTACTGTCCCCATCACCCAGTCTCTCGCACTGCCCCCAAACCACCTAATCTCTCGCACTGCACCCCCACCACCCAATCTCTCACACTGCCTACCATTCACCCAATCTCTTACACTGTCCCCATCACCCAGTCTCTCACACTGCCACCCCCGCACCAGTCTCTCGCACTGTCCCCACCACCACCCAATCTCTTACAATTTCCCCACCACCCAGTCTCTCGCACTGCCCCACCACCACACAATCTCTCGCATTGCCCCCCCCATCACCCAATCTCTCACACTACCCCCCCAACCCAATCTCTTGCACTGCCCGCCCAACCACCCAGTATCTCGCACTGCCCCCCGCACCAGTCTCTCGCACTGCCTCCCCACCAGCCAATCTCTCGCACTGTCTCTACAGCCAATCTCTCGCAGAGCACCCCACCACCCAGGCTCTCGCACTGACCCCACCACCCAATCTCTCGCACTGTCCCCACAACCACCCAATCTCTTGCACTGCCCCGCACCACCCAGTCTCTCGCACTACACCCCCACCACCCAGTCCCTCGCACTGCCCTCCCACCACCCAGTCTCTCACACTGTCCCCACCACCAACCAATCTCTCGCACTGACCCCACCACCCAATCTCTCGCAATGCCCCCACCACCACCCAATCTCTCGCGCTGTCCCGACCACCAAATCTCTCACACTGTCCACCCACCACCCAGTCTCTCGCACTGTCCCCATCACCCAATCTCTCGCACTGTCCCCACCACACAATCTCTCGCACTGTCCCAACCATCCAATATCTCGCACTGACCCCCCAACCCAATCTCTTGCACTGCCCCCCCAACCACCCAGTCTCTTGCACTGCCCCCCCCACCACCCAATCTCTCGCACTGTCCCCACCACCACCCAATCTCTCAAACTGCGGTCACCACCAAATCCCTCGCACTGTCCCCACAACCCAATCTCTCGCACTGTCCCCAACACCCAGTCTCTCGCACTACCCCCCCACCACCCAATCTCTCGCACAGTCCCCCCCCCACCAACCACAGTCTCTCGTACTATCCCCACCACCACCAACAGTCTCTCGTACAGTCCCCACCACCACCCAATCACTCGCACTGTCCCCACCACCACCCAATCTATCGCACTGCACCACAACCACCCAATCTCTCGTACTGTCCCCACCACCCAATCTCTCGCACTGTCCCCACCACCCAATCTCTCGCACTGCCCCACAACCCAATCTCTCACACTGTCCCCCCACTAAGTCTCTCGCACTGCCCCCCCACCACCCAATCTCACGCACTGCCCCCCCCACCACCCAGTCTCTCACACTGCCCCACCACCAGCCAAACACTCGCACTGCCCCACTTCACCACCCATAGTCTCTCGTACTGTCCCCACCACCACCCAATCTCTTGCACTGTCACCATCACCCAGTCTCTCGCACTTACCCACCCCACCACCCACAGTCTCTCGTACTGTCCCCACCACAACTCACAGTCTCTCGTACTGTCCCCACCACCACCCAATCTTTCGCACTGTCCCCACCACCACCCAACCTCTCGCACTGTCCCCACAACCCAATCTCTCGCACTGTCCCCACGACCCAGTCTCTCCCACTGCCCCCAAACCTCCCAATCTCTTGCACTGCCCCCCCACCACACAATCTCTCGCACTGACCCCACCACCCAATCTCTCGTACAGTCCCCACCACCAAGTCTCACGCACTGCCCCCAAACCTCCCATCTCTCGCACTGCCCCCACACCACCCAATCTCTCGCACTGCCCCCCCATCACCCAATCTCTCGCACTGTCCCCACCACCCAATCTCTCGCACTGTCCCCACTACCCAGACTCTCGTACTGTCCCCACCACCAAGTCTCTCCCACTGCCCCCTCCACCACCCAGTCTCTCGCACTGCCCGCCCCACCACCCACTCTCTCGCACTGCCCCTAAACCACCCAATCTCTCGCACTGCCCCACCCCACCACCCAATCTCTCGCACTGCCCCCCCATCAGCCAATCTCTCGCACTGTCCCCGCCACCCAGTCTCTCACACTGCCCCCCCGCACCAGTCTCTCGCACTGTCCCCCCACCAGCCAATCTCTCGCGCTACACCCCAATGCAATCTCTTGCACTGCGCCCCCCACCACCCAGTCTCTGGCACTGCCCCCACACCACCCAGTCTCTCGCACTACACCCCCACCACCACCCAATCTCTTGCAATGTCCCCACCACCCAATCTCTCACAATGTCCCCACCACCCAGTCTCTCGCACTGTCCCCACCACCACCCAATCTCTTACAATGTCCCCACCACCCAATCTCTCACACTGTCCCCACCACCCAATCTCTCGCACTGTCCCCACCAACCAATCTCTCACACTGTCCCCACCACCCAGTCTCTCGCACTGCCCTACCACCACCCAATCTTTTGCATTGCCCCCCCATCACCCAATCTCTCGCACTACCCCCCCAACCCAATCTCTTGCACTGACCCCCAACCACCCAGTATCTCGCACTGCCCCCCGCACCAGTCTCTCGCACTGCCCCCCCACCAGCCAATCTTTCGCACTGCCCCCACCACCCAATCTCTCGCACTGCCCCACAACCCAATCTCTCACACTGTCCCCCCACTAAGTCTCTCGCACTGCCCCCCCACCACCCAATCTCTCGCACTGCCCCCCACCACCCAGTCTCTCGCACTGCCCCACCAGCAGCCAAACTCTCGCACTGCCCCACTTCACCACCCATAGTCTCTCGTACTGTCCCCACCACCACACAATCTCTTGCACTGTCACCATCACCCAGTCTCTCGTACTGTCTCCACCACAACCCACAGTCTCTCGTACTGTCCCCACCACCACCCAATCTTTCGCACTGTCCCCACCACCACCCAACCTCTCGCACTGTCCCCACAACCCAATCTCTCGCACTATCCCCACGACCCAATCTCTCGTACTGTTCCCACCACCCAGTCTCTCGCACTGCCCCACCCCACCACCCACAGTCTCTCGCACTGTCCCCACCACAACCCACAGTCTCTCGTACTGTCCTCACCACCAGCCAATCTTACGCACTATCCCCAACTCCACCCAATCTCTCACACTGTCCCCACAACCCAATCTCTCGCACTGCCCCCACAACCACCCAATCTCTCACACTGTTCCCACCACCCAATCTCTCGTACTGTCCCCATCACCCAGTCTCTCGCACTGCCCCCAAACCACCCAATCTCTCGCACTGCACCCCCACCACCCAATCTCTCGCACTGCCTATCATTCACCCAATCTCTCGCACTGTCCCCATCACCCAGTCTCTCACACTGCCCCCCCGCACCAGTCTCTCGCACTGTCCCCCCACCAGCAAATCTCTCGCACTACCCCCCAAACCCAATCTCTTGCACAGCGCCCCCCACCACCCTGTCTCTGGCACTGCCCCCCCCACCACCCTATCACTTGTACTGTCCCCACCACCACCCAATCTCTTACAATGTCCCCATCACCCAATCTCTCACACTGTCCCCACCACCCAATCTCTCGCACTGCCCTGGCACCACCCAAACTCTTGCATTGCCCCCTCATTACCCAATCTCTCACACTACCCCCGCCAACCCAATCTCTTGCACTGCCCCCCCAGCCACCCAGTATCTCGCAATGCCCCCCGCACCAGTCTCTCGCACTGCCCCCCCACCAGCCAATCTCTTGCAATGTCCCCACCACCCAATCTCTCAGACTGTCCCCACCATCCAATCTCTCGCACTGTCCTCCCAACCCAATCTCTTGCACTGCCCCCCCAACCACCGAGTCTCTAGCACTGCCCCCTCCACCACCCAGTGTCTCGCACTGCCCACCCCACCACCCAGTCTCTCGCACTGCCCCCTCCACCACCCAATGTTTCGCACTGTCCCCACCACCACACAACGTCTCGCACTGTCCCCACAACCCAATCTCTCGCACTGTCCCCACCACCCAAACTCTCGTACTGTCCCCATTACCCAGTCTCTCGCACTGCCCCCAAACCACCCAATCTCTCGCACTGCCTACCATTCACCCAATCTCTCGCACTGTCCCCATCACCCAGTAACTCACACTGCCCCCCCGCACCAGTCTGTCGCACTGTCCCCCCACCAGCCAATCTCTCGCACTACCTCCCAAACCCACTCTCTTGCACTGCGCCCCCCCACCACCCATCTCTGGCACTGCCCCCCCACCACCCAGTCTCTCGCACTGTCCCCACCTCCACCCAATCTCTTACAATATCCCCACCACCCAATCTCTCTCACTGCCCCCACCACCCAATCTCTCGCACTGCAACCCACCACCCAGTCTCTTACACTGTCCCCAACACCACACAATCTCTTGCACTGTCCCCAGCACCCAATCACTCATACTGTCCCCACCACCCAGTCTCTCGCACTGCCCTCGCACCACCCAAACTCTTGAATTGCCCCCCCATCACCCAATCTCTCGCACTACCCCCGCAACCCCATCTCTTGCACTGCCCCCTCAGCCACCCAGTAACTCGCACTGCCCCCCGCACCAGTCTCTCGCACTGCCCCCCCACCAGCCAATCTCTCGCACTGTCGCCAACACCCAATCTCTCGCACAGCACCCCACCACCCAGCCTCTCGCACTGACCCCACCACCCAATCTCTCGCACTGCACCCCACCACCCAGTCTCTCGCACTGTCCCCACCACCACCCAATCTCTCGCACTGCCCCCGCACCACCCAGTCTCTCGCACTACACCCCCCACCACCCAGTCCCTCGCACTGCCCTCCCACCACCCAGTCCCTCGCACTGTCCCCACCACCAACCAATCTCTCGCACTGTCCCCACCACCCAATCTCTCGCACTGCCCCCACCACCACCCAATCTCTCGCGCTGTCCCCACCGCCAAATCTCTCACACTGTCCACCCACCACCCAGTCTCTCGCACTGTCCCCATCACCCAATCTCTCGCACTGTCCCCACCACTCAATCTCTCGCACCTTCCCCAGCATCCAAATTCTCGCACTGTCCCCCCCAACCCAATCTCTTGCACTGACACCCCAACCACCCAGTCTCTCCCACTGCCCCCTCCACCACCCATTCTCTCGCACTGTCCCAACCACCACCCAATCTCTTGCACTGTCCCCCCCACCACACACAGTCTCTCGTACTGTCCCCACCACCACCACAGTCTCTCATACTGTCCCCACCACCACCCAATCTCTCGCACTGTCACCACCACCACCCAATCTATCGCACTGATCCACCACCACCAAATCTCTCGCACTGTCCCCACCAACCAATCTCTCGCACTGTCCCCACAACCCAATCTCTCGCACTGTCCCCACCACTCAGTCTCTCGCACAGCCCCCCCACCACCCAATCTCTCGCACTGCTCCCCCATCACCCAATCTCTCGCACTGTCCCCACCACCCAATCTCTTGCACTGCCCCCCCCACCACTCAGTCTCTCGCACTGCCCCACCACCAGCCAAACTCTCGCACTGCCCCACTTCACCACCCATAATCTCTCGTACTGTCCCCACCACCACCCAATCTCTTGCACTGTCACCATCACCCAGTCTCTCGCACTGACCCACCCCACCACCCACAGTCTCTCGTACTGTCCCCACCACAACCCACAGTCTCTCGTACTGTCCCCACCACCACCCAATCTTTCGCACTGTCCCCACCACCACCCAACCTCTCGCACTGTCCCCACAACCCAATCTCTCGCACTGTCCCCACGACCCAATCTCTCGTACTGTCCCCACCACCAAGTCTCTCGCACTGCCCCCAAACCTCCCAATCTCTCGCACTGCCCCCCCACCACCCAATCTCTCGCACTGCTCCCCCATCACCCAATCTCTCGCACTGTCCCCACCACCCAGTCTCTCGCACTGTCCCCCCACCAGCCAATCTCTCGCGCTACACCCCAATGCAATCTCTTGCACTGCGCCCCCCACCACCCAGTCTCTGGCACTGCCCCCACAGCACCCAGTCTCTCGCACTGTCCCCACCACCACCCAATCTCTTGCAATGTCCCCACCACCCAATCTCTCACACTGTCCCCACCACCCAGTCTCTCGCACTGTCCCCACCACCACCCAATCTCTTACAATGTCCGCACCACCCAATCTCTCACACTGTCCCCACCACCCAATCTCTCGCACTGTCCCCACCACCCAATCTCTCATACTGTCCCCACCACCCAGTCTCTCGCACTGCCCTACCACAACCCAATCTTTCGCATTGCCCACCCATCACCCAATCTCTCGCACTACCCCCCCAACCCAATCTCTTGCACTGCCCCCCCAACCACCCAGTATCTCGCACTGCCCCCCGCACCAGTCTCTCGCACTGCCCCCCCACCAGCCAATCTTTCGCACTGCCATCACCACCCAATCTCTTGCACTGCAACCCACCACCCAGTCTCTTACACTGTCCCCACCACCACCCAATCTCTTGCACTGTCCCCACCACCCAATCACTCATACTGTCCCCACCACCCAGTCTCTCGCACTGCCCTCGCACCACACAATCTCTTGCACTGCCCCCCCAGCCACCCAGTATCTCGCAATGCCCCCCGCACCAGTCTCTCGCACTGCCCCCCCACCAGCCAATTTCACGCACTGTCCCCACCACCCAATCTCTCGGACTGTCCCCACCATCCAATCTCTCGCACTGTCCTCCCAACCCAATCTCTTGCACTGCCCCTCCAACCACCGAGTCTCTCGCACTGCCCCCTCCACCACCCAATCTCTAGCACTGCCCCCCCCACCACGCAGTCTCTCGCACTGCCCCATCACCAGCCAATCTCTCGCACTGCCCCACTTCACCACCCACACTCTCTCGTACTGTCCCCACCACCACCCAATCAGTTGCACTGTCCCCACCACCCAGTCTCTCGCACTGCCCCACTCCACCACCTACAGTCTCTCGCACTGTCCCCACCACAACGCACAGTCTCTCGTACTGTCCTCACCACCAGCCAATCTTTTGCACTATCCCCAACACCACTCAATCTCTCACACTATCCTGACAAACCAATCTCTCGCACTGTCCCCACAACCCAATCTCTCGTACTGACCCCAACACCCAGTTTATCGCACTGCCCTACCACCACCCAATCTTTCGCACAGCCCCCCCACCACCCACAGTCTCTCGTACTATCCCCACCACCACCCACAGTCTCTCGTACTGTTCCCACCGCCACCCAATCTCTCGCACTGTCCCCACCACCACCCAATCAATCGCACTGCACCACAACCACCCAATCTCTCGCACTGTCCCCACCACCCAATCTCTCGCACTGCCCCACAACCCAATCTCTCACACTGTCCCCCCACTAAGTCTCTCGCACTGCCCCCCCACCACCCAATCTCTCGCACTGCCCCCCCCACCACCCAGTCTCTCGCACTGCCCCACCACCAGCCAAACTCTCGCACTGCCCCACTTCACCACCCATAGTCTCTCGTACTGTCCCCACCACAACCCACAGTCTCTCGTACTGTCCCCACCACCACCCAATCTTTCGCACTGTCCCCACCACCACCCAACCTCTCGCACTGTCCCCACAACCCAATCTCTCGCACTATCCCCACGACCCAATCTCTCGTACTGTTCCCACCACCCAGTCTCTCGCACTGCCCCACCCCACCACCCACAGTCTCTCGCACTGTCCCCACCACAACCCACAGTCTCTCGTACTGTCCTCACCACCAGCCAATCTTACGCACTATCCCCAACACCACCCAATCTCTCACACTGTCCCCACAACCCAATCTCTCGCACTGCCCCCACAACCACCCAATCTCTCACACTGTTCCCACCACCCAATCTCTCGTACTGTCCCCATCACCCAGTCTCTCGCACTGCCCCCAAACCACCCAATCTCTCGCACTGCACCCCCACCACCCAATCTCTCGCACTGCCTATCATTCACCCAATCTCTCGCACTGTCCCCATCACCCAGTCTCTCACACTGCCCCCCCGCACCAGTCTCTCGCACTGTCCCCCCACCAGCAAATCTCTCGCACTACCCCCCCAAACCCAATCTCTTGCACAGCGCCCCCCACCACCCAGTCTCTGGCACTGCCCCCCCACCACCCAATCTCTTGCACTATCCCCACCACCACCCAATCTCTTACAATGTCCCCATCACCCAATCTCTCACACTGTCCCCACCACCCAATCTCTCGCACTGCCCTGGCACCACCCAATCTCTCGCATTGCCCCCCCATCACCCAATCTCTCGCACTACCCCCCCAACCCAATCTCTTGCACTGCCCCCCCAACCACCCAGTATCTCGCACTGCCCCCCGCACCAGTCTCTCGCACTGCCTCCCCACCAGCCAATCTCTCGCACTGTCCCTACACCCAATCTCTCGCACTGCAACCCACCACCCAGTCTCTTACACTGTCCCCACCACCACCCAATCTCTTGCACTGTCCCCAGCACCCAATCACTCATACTGTCCCCACCACCCAGTCTCTCGCACTGCCCTGGCACCACCCAAACTCTTGCATTGCCCCCTCATTACCCAATCTCTCACACTACCCCCGCCAACCCAATCTCTTGCACTGCCCCCCCAGCCACCCAGTATCTCGCAATGCCCCCCGCACCAGTCTCTCGCACTGCCCCCCCACCAGCCAATCTCTTGCAATGTCCCCACCACCCAATCTCTCGGACTGTCCCCACCATCCAATCTCTCGCACTGTCCTCCCAACCCAATCTCTTGCACTGCCCCCCCAACCACCGAGTCTCTAGCACTGCCCCCTCCACCACCCAGTGTCTCGCACTGCCCACCCCACCACCCAATCTCTCGCACTGCCCCCTCCACCACCCAATGTTTCGCACTGTCCCCACCACCACACAACCTCTCGCACTGTCCCCACAACCCAATCTCTCGCACTGTCCCCACCACCCAAACTCTCGTACTGTCCCCATTACCCAGTCTCTCGCACTGCCACCAAACCACCCAATCTCTCGCACTGCCTACCATTCACCCAATCTCTCGCACTGTCCCCATCACCCAGTATCTCACACTGCCCCCCCGCACCAGTCTGTCGCACTGTCCCCCCACCAGCCAATCTCTCGCACTACCTCCCAAACCCACTCTCTTGCACTGCGCCCCCCCACCACCCATCTCTGGCACTGCCCCCCCACCACTCAGTCTCTCGCACTGTCCCCACCTCCACCCAATCTCTTACAATATCCCCACCACCCAATCTCTCTCACTGCCCCCACCACCCAATCTCTCGCACTGCAACCCACCACCCAGTCTCTTACACTGTCCCCAACACCACACAATCTCTTGCACTGTCCCCAGCACCCAATCACCCATACTGTCCCCACCACCCAGTCTCTCGCACTGCCCTCGCACCACCCAAACTCTTGAATTGCCCCCCCATCACCCAATCTCTCGCACTACCCCCCCAACCCAATCTCTTGCACTGCCCCGCCAGCCACCCAGTAACTCGCACTGCCCCCCGCACCAGTCTCTCGCACTGCCCCCCCACCAGCCAATCTCTCGCACTGTCGCCAACACCCAATCTCTCGCACAGCACCCCACCACCCAGGCTCTCGCACTGCACCCCACCACCCAGTCTCTCGCACTGTCCCCACCACCACCCAATCTCTCGCACTGCCCCCGCACCACCCAGTCTCTCGCACTACACCCCCCACCACCCAGTCCCTCGCACTGCCCTCCCACCACCCAGTCTCTCGCACTGTCCCCACCACCAACCAATCTCTCGCACTGTCCCCACCACCCAATCTCTCGCACTGCCCCCACCACCACCCAATCTCTCGCGCTGTCCCCACCGCCAAATCTCTCACACTGTCCACACACCACCCAGTCTCTCGCACTGTCCCCATCACCCAATCTCTCGCACTGTCCCCACCACTCAATCTCTCGCACCGTCCCCAGCATCCAAATTCTCGCACTGTCCCCCCCAACCCAATCTCTTGCACTGACCCCCGAACCACCCAGTCTCTCCCACTGCCCCCTCCACCACCCATTCTCTCGCACTGTCCCAACCACCACCCAATCTCTCGCACTGTCCCCCCCCACCACACACAGTCTCTCGTACTGTCCCCACCACCACCACAGTCTCTCATACTGTCCCCACCACCACCCAATCTCTCACACTGTCACCACCACCACCCAATCTATCGCACTGCTCCACCACCACCCAATCTCTCGTACTGCCCCCACCACACACAGTCTCTCGTACTGTCCCCACCACCACCACAGTCTCTCATACTGTCCCCACCACCACCCAATCTCTCACACTGTCACCACCACCACCCAATCTATCGCACTGCTCCACCACCACCCAATCTCTCGTACTGTCCCCACCAACCAATCTCTCGCACTGTCCCCACAACCCAATCTCTCGCACTGTCCCCACCACTCAGTCTCTCGCACAGCCCCCCCACCACCCAATTTCTCGCACAGTCCCCCCCCACCACCCACAGTCTCTCGCACTGTCCCCACCACCACCCAATCTATCGCACTGCCCCACAACCACCCAATCTCTCGCACTGTCCCAACCACCCAATCTCTCGCACTGCCCCCACAACCCAATCTCTCACACTGTCCCCCCCACCCAGTCTCTCGCACTGCCCCCCCACCACCCAATCTCTTGCACTGCCCCCCCCACCCCCCAGTCTCTCGCACTGCCCCACCACCAGCCAAACTCTCGCACTGCCCCACTTCACCACCCAATCTCTCACACTGTCCCCATCACCCAGTCTCTCGCACTGCCCCACCTCACCACCCACATTCTCTCGTAATGTCACCACCACAACCCACAGTCTCTCATACTGTCCCCAGCACCACCCAATCTTTCGCACTGTCCCCACCACCACCCAACCTCTCGCACTGTCCCCAAAACCCAATCTCTCGCACTGTCCCCACCACCCAATCTCTCGCACTGTCCCCACCACCAAGTCTCTCGCACTGCCCCCAAACCTCCCAATCTCTCGCACTGTCCCACCACCCAAGCTCTCGCACTGCACCCCCATCACCCAATCTCTCGCACTGTCCCCACCACTCAATTTCTCGCACTGTCCCCACCACCCAGTCTCTCACACTGCCCCCCCGCACCAGTCTCTAGCACTGCACCCTCCAGCACCCAATCTCTCGCACTGCCCCCCCCACCACACAGTCTCTCGCACAGCCCAACCACCAGCCAATCTCTCGCACTGCCCCACTTCAACACCCACACTCTCTCGCACTGTCCCCCCACCAGCCAATCTTCGCACTACGCCCCAAACCCAATCTCTTCCACTGCGCCCCCCACCACACAGTCTCTGGCACTGCACCCCCACCACCCAGTCTCTCGCACTGTCCCCACCACCACCCAATCTCTTACAATGTCCCCACCACCCAATCTCTCACACTGTCCCCACCACCCAGTCTCTCGCACTGCCCCACCACCACCCAATCTCTCACATTGAGCACCCACCTCCCAGTCTCTCGCACTGCCCCACCATCCAATCTCTCGCACTGTCCCCACCACCCAATCTCTCGGACTGTCCCCACCATCCAATCTCTCGCACTGTCCTCCCAACCCAATCTCTTGCACTGCCCCGCCAAACCACCCAGTCTCTAGCCCTGCACTCTCCACCACCCAATCTCTCGCATTGCCCCCCCACCTCACAGTCTCTCGCACTGCTCTACCACCAGCCAATCTCTCGCACTGCCCCACTTCAACACCCACACTCTCTCGCACTGTCCCCCCACCAGCCAATCTCTCGCACTACCCCCCAAACCCAATCTCTTGCACTGCGCCCCCCCACCACCCAGTCTCTGGCACTGCCCCTCCACCACACAGTCTCTCGCACTGTCCCCACCACCACCCAATCTCTTACAATGTCCCCACCACCCAATCTCTCACACTGTCCCCACCACCCTGTCTCTCGCACTGCCCCACCACCACCCAATCTCTCGCATTGCCCCCCCATCACCCAATCTCTCGCACTACCACCCCAACCCAATCTCTTGCACTACCCCCCCAACCACCCAGTATCTCGCACTGCCCCCCGCACCAGTCTCTCGCACTGCACCGCCACCAGCCAATCTCTCGGAATGCCCCCACCACCCAATCTCTCGAACTGCATCCCACCACCCAGTCTCTTACACTGTCCCCACGACCACACAATCTCTTGCATTGTCCCCAGCACCCAATCACTCATACTGTCCCCACCACCCAGTCTCTCGCACTGCCCTCGCACCACCCAAACTCTTGCATTGCGCCCCCATCACCCAATCTCTCGCACTATCCCCCCAACCCAATCACTTGCACTGGCCCCCAGCCACCCAATATCTCGCACTGCCCCTCGCACCAGTCTCTCGCACTGCCCCCCCACCAGCAAATCTCTCGCACTGTCCCGAACACACAATCTCTCGCACAGCACCCCACCACCCAGGCTCTCGCACTGCACCCCACCACCCAGTCTCTCGCACTGTCCCCACCACCACCCAATCTCTCGCACTGCCCCACCACCAGCCAAACTCTCGCACTGCCCCACTTCACCACCCAATCTCTCGCACTGCCCCCATCACCCAGTTTCTCGCACTGCCCCACCCCACCACCCACAGTCTCTCGTAATGTCCCCACCACAACCCACAGTCTCTCATACTGTCCCCACCACCACCCAATCTCTCGCACTGTCCCCACCACCCAATCTCTCGTACTGTCCCCACCACCCAATCTCTCGCACTGTCCCCACCACCAAGTCTCTCGCACTGCCCCCAAACCTCCCAATCTCTCGCACTTCTCCCGCACCACCCAGTCTCTCGCACTACACCCCCGACCACCCAGTCCCTCGCCCTGCCCTCCCACCACCCAGTCACTTGCACTGTCCCCACTACCAACCAATCTCTCGCACTGTCCCCACCACCCAATCTCTCGCACTGCCCCCACCACCACCCAATCTCTCGCGTTGTCCCCACCGCCAAATCTCTCACACTGTCCACCCACCACCCAGTCTCTCGCACTGTCCCCATCACCCAATCTCTCGCACTGTCCCCACCACCCAATCTCTCGCACTGTCCCCACCATCCAAATTCTCGCACTGTCCCCCCCAACCCAATCTCTTGCACTGCCCCCCCAACCACTCAGTCTCTCCCACTACCTCCTCCACCACCCAATCTCTCGCACTGTCCCAACCACCACCCAATCTCTCGCACTGTCGTCACCACCAAATCTCTCGCACTGTCCCCACAACCCAATCTCTCGCACTGCCCCCCCACCACCCAATTTCTCGCACAGTCCCCCCCCACCACCCACAGTCTGTCGTACTATCCCCACCACCACCCACAGTCTCTCGTACTGTCCCCACCACCACCCAATATATCTCACTGTCCCCACCACCCAATCTCTCGCACTGCCCCCCCCACCACCCAAACTCTCGCACTGCCCCCCCCACCACCCAGTCTCTCGCACTGCCCCACCACCAGCCAAACTCTCGCACTGCCCCACTTCACCACCCAATCTCTCGCACTGTCCCCATCACCCAGTCTCTCGCACTGCCCCACCCCACCACCCACAGTCTCTCGTAATGTCCCCACCACAACCCACAGTCTCTCATACTGTCCCCACCACCACCCAATCTTTCGCACTGTCCCCAACACCACCCAACCTCTCGCACTGTCCCCACAACCCAATCTCTCGCACTGTCCCCACCACCAAGTCTCTCGCACTGCCCCCAAACCTCCCAATCTCTCTCACTGCCCCCACCACCCAATCTCTCGCACTGCAACCCACCACCTAGTCTGTTACACTGTCCCCACCACCACCCAATCTCTTGCACTGTCCCCAGCACCACCCAATCTATCGCACTGCCCCACAACAACCCAATCTCTCGCACTGTCCCCACCACCCAATCTCTCGCACTGCACCCACAACCCAATCTCTCACACTGTCACCCCCACCCAGTCTCTCGCACTGGCCCCCCACCACCCAATCTCTCGCACTGCCCCCCCCACCACCCAGTCTCTCGCACTGCCCCACCACCAGCCAAACTCTCGCACTGCCCCACTTAACCACCCAATCTCTCGCACTGTCCCCATCACCCAGTCTCTCGCACTGCCCCACCCCACCACCCACAGTCTCTCGTAATGTCCCCACCACAACCCACAGTCTCTCATACTGTCCCCACCACCACCCAATCTTTCGCACTGTCCCCACCACCACCCAACCTCTCACACTGTCCCCACAACCCAATCTCTCGCACTGTCCCCACCACCCAATCTCTCGTACTGCCCCACCACCAAGTCTCTCGCACTGCCCCCAAACCTCCCAATCTCTCTCACTGCCCCCACCACCCAATCTCTCGCACTGCAACCCACCACCCAGTCTCTTACACTGTCCCCACCACCACCCAATCTCTTGCACTGTCCCCAGCACCCAATCACTCATACTGTCCCCACCACCCAGTCTCTCGCACTGCCCTCGCACCACCCAAACTCTTGCATTGCCCCCCCATTATCCAATCTCTCACACTACCCCGCCAACCCAATCTCTTGCACTGCCCCCCCAGCCACCCAGTATCTCACAATGACCCCCGCACCAGTCTCTCGCACTGCCCCGCCACCAGCCAATCTCTTGCACTGTCCCCACCACCCAATCTCTCGGACTGTCCCCACCATCCAATCTCTCGCACTGTCCTCCCAACCCAATCTCTTGCACTGCCCCCCCAACCACCGAGTCTCTCGCACTGCCCCCTCCACCACCCAATCTCTAGCACTGCACCCTCCACCACCCAGTCTCTCGCACTGCCCCACCACCAGCCAATCTCTCGCACTGCCCCACTTCACCACCCACACTCTCTCGTACTGTCCCCACCACCACCCAATCAGTTGCACTGTCCCCACCACCCAGTCTGACGCACTGCCCCACCCCACCACCCACAGTCTCTCGTACTGTCCTCACCACCAGCCAATCTTTCGCACTATCCCCAACACCAGCTAATCTCTCACACTGTCCCCATCACCCAGTCTCTCGCACTGCCCCCAAACCACCCAATCTCTCGCACTGCCCCCCCACCACCCAATCTCTCGCACTGCCTACCATTCACCCAAACTCTCGCACTGTCCCCATCACCCAGTATCTCGCACTGCCCCCCCGCACCAGTCTGTCGCACTGTCCCCCCACCAGCCAATCTCTCGCACTAACCCCCAAACCCAATCTCTTGCACTGCGCCCCCCACCACCCAGTCTCTGGCACTGCCCCCCCACCACCCAGTCTCTCGCACTGTCCCCACCACCACCCAATCTCTTACAATATCCCCACCACCCAAACTCTCTCACTGCCCCCACCATCCAATCTCTTGCACTGCACCCCACCACCCAGTCTCTTACACTGTCCCCACCACCACACAATCTCTTGCACTGTCCCCAGCACCCAATCACTCATACTGTCCCCACCACCCAGTCTCTCGCACTGCCCTCGCACCACCCAAACTCTTGAATTGCCCCCCCATCACCCAATCTCTCGCACTACCCCCCCCAACCCAATCTCTTGCACTGCCCCCCCAGCCACCCAGTAACTCGCACTGCCCCCCGCACCAGTCTCTCGCACTGCCCCCCCACCAGCCAATCTCTCGCACTGTCCCCAACACCCAATCTCTCGTACTGCCCCACCACCAAGTCTCTCGCACTGCCCCCAAAGCTCCCAATCTCTCTCACTGCCCCCACCACCCAATCTCTCGCACTGCAACCCACCACCCTGTCTCTTACACTGTCCCCACCACCACCCAATCTCTTGCACTGTCCCCAGCACCCAATCACTCATACTGTCCCCACCACCCAGTCTCTCGCACTGCCCTCGCACCACCCAAACTCTTGCATTGCCCCCCCATTATCCAATCTCTCACACTACCCCCGCCAACCCAATCTCTTGCACTGCCCCCCCAGCCACCCAGTATCTCACAATGACCCCCGCACCAGTCTCTCGCACTGCCCCCCCACCAGCCAATCTCTTGCACTGTCCCCACCACCCAATCTCTCGGACTATCCCCACCATCCAATCTCTCGCACTGTCCTCCCAACCCAATCTCTTGCACTGCCCCCCCAACCACCGAGTCTCTCGCACTGCCCCCTCCACCACCCAATCTCTAGCACTGCACCCCCCACCACCCAGTCTCTCGCACTGCCCCACCACCAGCCAATCTCTCGCACTGCCCCACTTCACCACCCACACTCTCTCGTACTGTCCCCACCACCACCCAATCAGTCGCACTGTCCCCACCACCCAGTCTGATGCACTGCCCCACCCCACCACCCACAGTCTCTCGTACTGTCCTCACCACCAGCCAATCTTTCGCACTATCCCCAACACCAGCTAATCTCTCACACTGTCCCCATCACCCAGTCTCTCACACTGCCCCCAAACCACCCAATCTCTCGCACTGCCCCCCCACCACCCAATCTCTCGCACTGCCTACCATTCACCCAAACTCTCGCACTGTCCCCATCACCCAGTATCTCGCACTGCCCCCCCGCACCAGTCTGTCGCACTGTCCCCCCACCAGCCAATCTCTCGCACTACCCCCCAAACCCAATCTCTTGCACTGCGCCCCCCACCACCCAGTCTCTGGCACTGCCCCCCCCACCACCCAGTCTCTCGCACTGTCCCCACCACCACCCAATCTCTTACAATATCCCCACCACCCAATCTCTCTCACTGCCCCCACCACCCAATCTCTCGCACTGCACCCCACCACCCAGTCTCTTACACTGTCCCCACCACCACACAATCTCTTGCACTGTCCCCAGCACCCAATCACTCATACTGTCCCCACCACCCAGTCTCTCGCACTGCCCTCGCACCACCCAAACTCTTGAATTGCCCCCCCATCACCCAATCTCTCGCACTACCCCCCCCAACCCAATCTCTTGCACTGCCCCCCCAGCCACCCAGTAACTCGCACTGCCCCCCGCACCAGTCTCTCGCACTGCCCCCCCACCAGCCAATCTCTCGCACTGTCCCCACCACCCAATCTCTCGCACAGCACCCCATCACCCAGGCTCTCGCACTGACCCCACCACCCAATCTCTCGCACTGCACCCCACCACCCACTCTCTCGCACTGTCCCCACCACCACCCAATCTCTCGCACGGCCCCCCCATCACCCAATCTCTCGCACTGTCCCCACCACCCAATCTCTCGCGCTGTCCCCACCACCCAGTCTCTCGTACTGTCCCCACCACCACCCAATCTCTCGCACTGTCCCCACAACCCAATCTCTCACACTGTCCCCACCACCCAATCTCTCGTACTGTCCCCACTACACAGTCTCTCGCACTGCCCCCAAACCACCCAATTTCACGCACAGCCCCCCAACCACCCAGTCTCTCACACTGCCCCCCCCATCACCCAATCTCTCGCACTGTGCCCACCACCCAGTCTCTCGCACTGTCCCCGCACCACCGAATCTCTCGCATTGCCCCCCCACCACCCAATCTCTCACACTACCCCCCTAACCAATCTCTTGCACTGCCACACCAACCACCCAGTATCTCGCACTGCCCCCAGCACCAGTCTCTTGCACTGCCCAACCACCAGCCAATCTCTCGCACTGCCCCCACCACCCAATCTCTTGCACTGCACCCCACCACCCAGTCTCTCGCCCTCCACCACCACCCAATCTCTCGCACTGCCCCCGCACCACCCAGTCTCTCGCACTACACCACCCACCACCCAGTCTCTTGCACTGCCCTCCCACCACCCTGTCTCTCCCACTTTCCCCACCACTAACCAATCTCTCGCACTGTCCCCACCACCCAAACTCTCGCACAGTCCACACACCCCAATCTCTTGCAATGTCCCCACCACACAGTCTCTAACACTGCTCCCCCACCACGCAATCTCTCACACTGCTCCCCCCACCACCCAGTCTCTCGCACTGTCCCCACCACCACCCAATCTCTCGCACTGTCCCCACCACCAAATCTCTCGCACTGTCCCCACCACCACCCAATCTCTCGCACTGTCCCCACAACCCAATCTCTTGCATCGTCCCCACCACCCAGTCTCTCACACTGCCCCCCCACCACCCAATCTCTCGAACTATCCCCCCCCACCACCCACAGTCTCTCGTTACTGTCCCCACCACCACCCACAGTCTCTCGTACTGTCCCCACCACCACCCAATCTCTCGCAATGACACCACCACCACCCAATCTATCGCACTGCCCCACCACCACCCAAACTCTCGCACTGTCCCCACAACCCAATCTCTCACACTGTCCCCACCACCCAGTCTCTCGCACTGCCCCCCCACCACCCAATTTCTCGCACTGCCCCCCCGACCACTCACAGTCTCTTGCACTGTCCCGACCTCCCAGTATCTTGCACTGCCCCACCCCACCACAACCCACAGTCTCTCGTACTGTCCCCACCACCACCCAATCTCTCGCACTGTCCCCACCACCACCCAATCTCTCGCACTGTCCCCACAACCCAATCTCTCGCAGTGTACCCACCACCGAATCTCTCGTACTGTCCCACCACCCAGTCTCTCACACTGAACCCAAACCAGCCAATCTTTCGCACTGCCCGCCCATCACCCAATCTCTCGCACTGCCCCCCCATCACCCAATCTCTCGTACTTTCCCCACCACCCAATCTCTCGCACTATCCCCATCACCCAATCTCTCGCACTGTCCCCACAACCCAATCTCTCGCACTGTCCCCACCACCCAGTCTCTCAAACTGCCCCCCCACCACCCAATCTCTCGCACTGTGCCCCCCCACCACACACAGTCTTTCGTACTGTCCCCACCACCACCCACAGTCTCTCGTACTGTCCCCACCACCCAATCTCTCACACTGTCACCACCACCACCCAATCTATAGCACTGCCCCACCACCACCCAATCTCTCGCACTGCCGCCCCCAACACCCACGGTCTCTCGCACTGTCCCCACCACCCAGTCTCTCGCACTGCCCCACCCCACCACAACCCACAGTCTCTCGTATTGTCCCCACCATCACCCAATCTCTCGCACTGTCCCCACCACCACCCAATCTCTCGCACTGCCCCCTCATCACCAAATCGCTCACACTGTCCCCACCACCCAATCTCTCGCACTGTCCCCCCACCACCCAATCTCTCACACTGTGCCCCCACCACCCAATCTCTTGCACTGTCCCCACCACCACCCAATCTCTCGCACTGTCCGCGCAACCCAATCTCTCGCACTGTCCCCACCACCCAATCTCTCGTAATGTCCCCACCACCCAGTCTCTCGCACTGCCCCCAAACCACCCAATCTCTCGCACTGCCCCCCATCACCCAATCTCTCACACTGTCCCCCCACCACCCAATCTCTCGCACTGTCCCCACCACCACCCAATCTCTCGCACTGTCCCCACAACCCAATGTCTCGCACTGTCCCCAGCACCCAATCTCTTGCACTGTCCCCACCACCCAGTCTCTCGCACTGCGCCCGCATCGCCCAATCTCTCGCACTACCCCCCTAACCCAATCTCTTGCACTGCCCCCCCAACCACCCAGTATCACGCACTGCCCCCCGCACCAATCTTTCGCACTGCCCCACCACCAGCCAATCTCTCGCACTGCCCCCACCACCCAATCTCTTGCACTGCACCCCACCACCCAGTCTCTCGCACTCCACCACCACCCAATCTCTCGCACTGCCCCTGCACCACGCACTGTCTCGCACCACACCCACCACCACCCAGTCTCTTGCACTGCCCTCCCACCACCCAGTCTCTCGCACTGTCCCCACCACCAACCAATCTCTCACACTGTCCCCACCACCCATACTCTCGCACAGTCCCCACAACCCAATCTCTCGCACTTTACCCACCACCCAGTCTCTCACACTGCCCCCCCACCACCCAATCTCTCCAACTATCCCCCACCACCACCTAGTCTCTCGTACTGTCCCCACCACCACCCACAGTCTCTCATACCGTCCCCACCACCACCCAATCTCTCGCACTGTCACCACCACCACCCAATCAATTCCACTGCCCCACCGCCACCCAATCTCTCGCACTGTCCCCACAACCCAATCTCTCACACTGTCCCCACCACCCAGTCTCTCGCACTGCCCCCCCACCACCCAATCTCTCGCACTGCCCCCCCCCCCGCCACCCACAGTCTCTTGCACTGTCCCGACCTCCCAGTCTCTTGCACTGCCCCAACCCACCCAATCTCTCGCACTGTCCCCACCACCCAATCTCTCGGACTGTCCCCACCATCCAATCTTTCGCACTGTCCTCCCAACCCAATCTCTTGCACTGCCCCCCCAACCACCCAGTCTCTCGCACTGCCCCCTCCACCACCCAGTCTCTCGCACTGCCAGCCCCATCGCCCAGTCTCTTGCACTGCCCCCCCACCTCCCAAACTCTCGCACTGCCCCCGCACCACCCAATCTCTCGCACTGTCCGCACCACCCAATCTCTCGCAATGTCCCCACCACCCAATCTCTCACACTGTCCCCCGACCTCCCAAACTCTCGCAATGCCCCCGCACCACGCAATCTCTCGCACGGTCCGCACCACCCAATCTCTCGCGATGTCCCCACCATGAAATCTCTCACACTGTCCCCACTACCCAGTCACTCACACTGCCCTCGCACCACCCAATCTATCGTATTGCCCCCCATCACCCAATCTCTCGCACTACCAACCCAACCCAATCTCTTGCACTGCCCCCCCAACCACCGAGTATCTCGCACTGCCCCCCGCACCAGTCTCTCGCACTGCCCTCCCACCAGCCAATCTCTCGCACTGTCCCCACCACCCAGTCTCTCGCACTGTCCCCACCACCACCCAATCTCTCACACTGCACCCCCCACCACCCAGTCTCTCGCACTACCCTCCAACCACCTAGTCTCTCGCACTGTCCCCACCACCAACCACCTAGTCTCTCGCACTGTCCCCACCACCCAAACTCTCGCACAGTCCCCACACCACAAACTCTCGCACTTTCCCCACCACACAGTCTCTAACACTGCGCCCCCACGACGCAATGTCTCACACAGCACCCCCCACCACCCAGTCTCTCGCACTGTCACCACCACCACCCAATCTCTCGCACTGTCACCACCACCCAATCTCTCGCACTGTCCCCACAACCCAATCTCTCGCAATGTCAACACCACCCAGTCTCTCCCACGCCCCCCCCACAACCCAGTCTCTCGCACTGCCCCACCCCACCACAAAAAACAGTCTCTCGTACTGTCCCCACCACCACCCAATCTCTCGCACTGTCCCCACCACCACCCAAATTCTCGCACTGTCCCCACAACCCAATCTCTCGCACTGTCCCCACCACCCAGTCTCTCGCACTGCCCCCCCACCACCCAATCTCTCGCACTGCCCCCCCCCACCACCCATTCTCTCGCACTGCCCCCCCCACCACCCAGTCTCTCGCACTGCCCCACGACCAGCCAATCTCTCGCAATGCACCACCTCACCACCCACAGTCTCTCATACTCTCCCCAACACCACCCAATCTCTCGCACTGTCCCCACAACCCAATGTCTCGCACTGTCCCCACCACCCAAACTCTCGCACTGTCCACACCAGCTAATCTCTCACACTGCCCCCACAACCAACCAATCTCTCGCACTGTCCCCCCACCACACAATCTCTCGCACTGTCCCTACCACTATACATCTCGTACTGTCCCAACCACCCAGTCTCACGCACTGCCCCCAAACGACCCAATCTCTCGCACTGCCCCCCCACCACACAATCTCTCGCACTGTCCCCACCACTCAATCTCTCGCGCTGTCCCCACCACCAAATCTCTCACACTGTCCACCCACCACCCATTCTCTCGCACTGTCCCCATCACCCAATCTCTCGCACTGTCCCCACCACCCAATCTCTCGGACTGTCCCCAACATCCAATCTCTCGCACTGTCCTCCCAAACCAATCTCTTGCACTGCCCCCCCAACCACCCAGTCTCTCGCACAACCCCCTCCACCACCCAGTCTCTCGCACTGCCCGCCCCATCGCCCAGTCTCTTGCACTGCCCCGCCAACTCCCAAACTCACGCACTGCCCCCGCACTTCCCAATATCACGCACTGTCCGCACCACCCAATCTCCCGCGATGTCCCCACCACCCAATCTCTCACACTGTCCCCCCACCACCCAATCTCTCGCACTGTCCCCACCACCACCCAATCTCTCGCACTGTCCCCACAACCCAATGTCTCGCACTGTCCCCAGCACCCAATCTCTTGCACTGTCCCCACCACCCAGTCTCTCGCACTGCGCCCGCATCGCCCAATCTCTCGCATTGCCCCCCCCATCACCCAATCTCTCGCACTACCCCCCTAACCCAATATCTTGCACTGCCCCCCCAACCACCCAGTATCACGCACTGCCCCCCGCACCAATCTTTCGCACTGCCCCACCACCAGCCAATCTCTCGCACTGCCCCCACCACCCAATCTCTTGCACTGCACCCCACCACCCAGTCTCTCGCACTCCACCACCACCCAATCTCTCGCACTGCCCCTGCACCACGCACTGTCTCGCACAACACCCACCACCACCCAGTCTCTTGCACTGCCCTCCCACCACCCAGTCTCTCGCACTGTCCCCACCACCAACCAATCTCTCACACTGTCCCCACCACCCATACTCTCGCACAGTCCCCACAACCCAATCTCTCGCACTTTACCCACCACCCAGTCTCTCACACTGCCCCCCCACCACCCAATCTCTCCAACTATCCCCCACCACCACCTAGTCTCTCGTACTGTCCCCACCACCACCCACAGTCTCTCATACCGACCCCACCACCACCCAATCTCTCGCACTGTCACCACCACCACCCAATCAATTCCACTGCCCCACCACCACCCAATCTCTCGCACTGTCCCCACAACCCAATCTCTCACACTGTCCCCACCACCCAGTCTCTCGCACTGCCCCCCCACCACCCAATCTCTCGCACTGCCCCCCCCCGCCACCCACAGTCTCTTGCACTGTCCCGACCTCCCAGTCTCTTGCACTGCCCCAACCCACCACAACCCACAGTCTCTCGTACTGTCCCCACCACCACCCAATCTCTCGCACTGTTCCCACCACCACCCAATCGCTCGCGATGTCCCCACAACCCAATCTCTCGCACTGCCCCCAAACCACCCAGTCTCTCGCACTGTCCCCAGAACCCAATCTCTCGCACTGTCCACACAACCCAATCCCTCGCACTGTCCCCACCACCCAGTCTCTCACACTGCCCCCCCGCCACCCAATCTCTCGCACTGTCCCCCCACACCACACACAGTCTCCCGTACTGTCCCCACCACCACCCACAGTCTCTCGTACTGTCCCCACCAGCACCCAATCTCCCGCACTGTCACCACCACCACCCAATCTATCGCACTGCCCCACCACCACCCAATCTCTCGCACTGTCCCCACCACCCAATCTCTCGCACTGTCCCCGCAACCCAATCTCTCGCACTGCCCCCTCACCACCCAATCTCTCGCACTGACCCCCCCAACCACCCACAGTCTCTCACACTGTCCCCACCACCCAGTCTCTCGCACTGCCCACCCCAACACAACCTACAGTCTCTCGTACTGTCCCCACCACCACCCAATCTCTCGCACTGTCCCCACAACCCAATCTCTCGCACTGTCCCCACCACCCAGTCTCTCGTACTGTCCCCACCACACAGTCTCTCGCACTGCCCCCAAACCACCCAATCTCTCGCACTGCCCCCCATCACCCAATCTCTCACACTGTCCCCCCACCACCCAATCTCTCGCACTGTCCCCACCACCACCCAATCTCTCGCACTGTCCCCACAACCCAATGTCTCGCACTGTCCCCAGCACCCAATCTCTTGCACTGTCCCCACCACCCAGTCTCTCGCACTGCGCCCGCATCGCCCAATCTCTCGCATTGCCCCCCCATCACCCAATCTCTCGCACTACCCCCCTAACCCAATCTCTTGCACTGCCCCCCCAACCACCCAGTATCACGCACTGCCCCCCGCAACAATCTCTCACACTGCCCCCCCACCACCCAATCTCTCACACTGCCCCCCCATCACCCAATCTCTCGCACTGTGCCCACCACCCAATCTCTCGCGCTGTCCCCACCACCCAATATCTCACACTTTCCCCACCACCCAGTCTCTCGCACTGTCCCCGCACCACCGAATCACTAGCATTGACCCCCCACCACCCAATCTCTCGCACTACCCCCCTAACCCAATCTCTTGCACTGCCACCCCAACCACCCACTATTTCGCACTGCCCCCAGCACCAGTCTCTCGCACTGCCCAAACAGCAGCCAATCTCTCGCACTGCCCCCACCACCCAATCTCTTGCACTGCAACCCTCCACCCAGTCTCTCGCACTCCATCACCACCCAATCTCTCGCACTGCCTCCGCACCACCCAGTCTCTCGCACTACACCACCCACCACCCAGTCTCTTGCACTGCCCTCCCACCACCCAGTCTCTCCCACTTTCCCCACCACCAACCAATCTCTCGCACTGTCCCCACCACCCAAACTCTCGCACAGACCACACACCCCAATCTCTCGCAACTGTCCCTATCACACAGTCTCTAACACTGCTCCCCCACCACGCAATCTCTCACACTGCTCCCCCCACCACCCAGTCTCTCGCACTGTCCCCACCACCACCCAATCTCTCGCACTGTCCCCACCACCAAATCTCTCGCACTGTCCCCACAAACCAATCTCTTGCATTGTCCCCACCACCCAGTCTCTCACACTGCCCCCCCACCACCCAATCTCTCGAACTATCCCCCCCCACCACCCACAGTCTCTCGTTACTGTCCCCACCACCACCCACAGTCTCTCGTACTGTCCCCACCACCACCCAATCTCTCGCAATGACACCACCACCACCCAATCTATCGCACTGCCCCACCAAAACCCAATTTCTCGCACTGTCCCCACCATCCAATCTCTCGCACTGTCCCCACAACCCAATCTCTCACACTGTCCCCACCACCCAGTCTCTCGCACTGCCCCCCCACCACCCAATCTCTCACACTGCCCCCCCCACCACCCACAGTCTCTTGCACTGTCCCGACCTCCCAGTATCTTGCACTGCCCCACCCCACCACAACCCACAGTCTCTCGTACTGTCCCCACCACCACCCAATCTCTCGCACTGTCCCCACCACCACCCAATCTCTCGCACTGTCCCCACAACCCAATTTCTCGCAGTGTGCCCACCACCCAATCTCTCGTACTGTCCCCACCACCCAGTCTCTCACACTGAACCCAAACCACCCAATCACTCGCACTGCCCCCCCATCACCCAATCTCTCGCACTGTGCCCCCATCACCCAATCTCTCGTACTGTCCCCACCACCCAATCTCTCGCACTGTCCCCATCACCGAATCTCTCGCACTGTCCCCACAACCCAATCTCTCGCACTGTCCCCACCACCCAATCTCTCGGACTGTCCCCACCATCCAATCTCTTGCACTGTCCTCCCAACCCAATCTCTTGCACTGCCCCCCCAACCACCCAGTCTCTCGCACAACCCCCTCCACCACCCAGTCTCTCGCACTGCCCGCCCCATCGCCCAGTCTCTTGCACTGACCCCCACCTCCCAAACTCTCGCACTGCCCCCGCACTTCCCAATATCACGCACTGTCCGCACCACCCAGTCTCCCGCGATGTCCCCACCACCCAATCTCTCACACTGTACCCCCACCACCCAATCTCTCGCACTGTCCCCACAACCCAATGTCTCGCACTGTCCCCACCACCCAATCTCTTGCACTGTCCCCACCACCCAGTCTCTCGCACTGCCCCCGCATCACACAATCTCTCGCATTGCCCCCCCATCACCCAATCTCTCGCATCAACCCCCTAACGCAATCTCTTGCACTGCCCCCCCAACCACCCAGTATCTCGCATTGCCCCCCGCACCAATCTCTCGCACTGCCCCATCACCAGCCAATCTCTCGCACTGCCCCCACCACCCAATCTCTTGCACTGCACCCCACCACCCAGTCTCTCGCACTCCACCACCACCCAATCTCTCGCACTGCCCCCGCACCACGCACTGTCTCGCACCACACCCACCACCACCCAGTCTCTCGCACTGTCCCCACCACCAACCGATCTCTCACACTGTCCCCACCACCCAAACTCTCGCACAGTCCCCACAACCCAATCTCTCGCACTGTCCCCACCACCCAGTCTCTCGCACTGCCCCCGCATCACACAATCTCTCGCATTGCCCCCCCATCACCCAATCTCTCGCATCAACCCCCTAACGCAATCTCTTGCACTGCCCCCCCAACCACCCAGTATCTCGCATTGCCCCCCGCACCAATCTCTCGCACTGCCCCACCACCAGCCAATCTCTCGCACTGCCCCCACCACCCAATCTCTTGCACTGCACCCCACCACCCAGTCTCTCGCACTCCACCACCACCCAATCTCTCGCACTGCCCCCGCACCACGCACTGTCTCGCACCACACCCACCACCACCCAGTCTCTCGCACTGTCCCCACCACCAACCGATCTCTCACACTGTCCCCACCACCCAAACTCTCGCACAGTCCCCACAACCCAATCTCTCGCACTGTACCCACCACCCAGTCTCTCACACTGCCCCCCCACCACCCAATCTCTCCAACTATCCCCCACCACCACCCACAGTCTCTCGTACTGTCCCCACCACCACCCACAGTCTCTCATACTGTCCCCACCACCACCCAATCTCTCGCACTGTCCCCACAACCCAATCTCTCGTAGTGTCCCCACCACCCAATCTCTCGTACTGTCCCCACCACCCAGTCTCTCACACTGAACCCAAACCACCCAATCTCTCGCACTGCCCCCTCATCACCCAATCTCTCGCACTGCCCCCTCATCACCCAATCTCTCGTACTGTGCCCCCATCACCCAATCTCTCGTACTGTCCCCACCACCCAATCTCTCGCACTGTTCCCACTACCCAGTCTCTCGCACTGCCCCCCCCACCACCCACAGTCTCTCACACTGTCCCCACCACCCAGTCTGTCGCACTGTCCCACCCCACCACAACCCACAGTCTCTCGTACTGTCCCCACCACCACCCAATCTCTCGCACTGTCCCCACCACCACCCAGTCTCTCGCACTGTCCCCACAACCCAATCTCTCGTAGTGTCCCCACCACCCAATCTCTCGTACTGTCCCCACCACCCAGTCTCTCACACTGAACCCAAACCACCCAATCTCTCGCACTGCCCCCTCATCACCCAATCTCTCGCACTGTGCCCCCATCACCCAATCTCTCGTACTGTCCCCACCACCCAATCTCCCGCACTGTTCCCATCACCCAATCTATCCTACTGCCCCATCACCACCCAATCTCTCGCACTGTCCCCACCACCACCCAATCTCTCGCACTGTCCCCACAACCCAATTTCTCGCAGTGTGCCCACCACCCAATCTCTCGTACTGTCCCCACCACCCAGTCTCTCACACTGAACCCAAACCACCCAATCACTCGCACTGCCCCCCCATCACCCAATCTCTCGCACTGTGCCCCCATCACCCAATCTCTCGTACTGTCCCCACCACCCAATCTCTCGCACTGTCCCCATCACCGAATCTCTCGCACTGTCCCCACCACCCAATCTCTCGTACTGTCCCCACTACACAGTCTCTCGCACTGCCCCCAAAACCACCCAATTTCACGCACTGCCCCCCAACCACCCAGTCTCTTACACTGCCCCCCCATCACCCAATCTCTCGCACTGTGCCCACCACCCAGTCTCTCGCACTGTCCCCGCACCACCGAATCTCTCGCATTGCCCCCCCACCACCCAATCTCTCACACTACCCCCCTAACCCAATCTCTTGCACTGCCACACCAACCACCCAGTATCTCGCACTGCCCCCAGCACCAGTCTCTTGCACTGCCCAACCACCAGCCAATCTCTCGCACTGCCCCCACCACCCAATCTCTTGCACTGCACCCCACCACCCAGTCTCTCGCCCTCCACCACCACCCAATCTCTCGCACTGCCCCCGCACCACCCAGTCTCTCGCACTACACCACCCACCACCCAGTCTCTTGCACTGCCCTCCCACCACCCAGTCTCTCCCACTTTCCCCACCACTAACCAATCTCTCGCACTGTCCCCACCACCCAAACTCTCGCACAGTCCACACACCCCAATCTCTTGCAATGTCCCCACCACACAGTCTCTAACACTGCTCCCCCACCACGCAATCTCTCACACTGCTCCCCCCACCACCCAGTCTCTCGCACTGTCCCCACCACCACCCAATCTCTCGCACTGTCCCCACCACCAAATCTCTCGCACTGTCCCCACCACCACCCAATCTCTCGCACTGTCCCCACAACCCAATCTCTTGCATCGTCCCCACCACCCAGTCTCTCACACTGCCCCCCCACCACCCAATCTCTCGAACTATCCCCCCCCACCACCCACAGTCTCTCGTTACTGTCCCCACCACCACCCACAGTCTCTCGTACTGTCCCCACCACCACCCAATCTCTCGCAATGACACCACCACCACCCAATCTATCGCACTGCCCCACCACCACCCAAACTCTCGCACTGTCCCCACAACCCAATCTCTCACACTGTCCCCACCACCCAGTCTCTCGCACTGCCCCCCCACCACCCAATTTCTCGCACTGCCCCCCCGACCACTCACAGTCTCTTGCACTGTCCCGACCTCCCAGTATCTTGCACTGCCCCACCCCACCACAACCCACAGTCTCTCGTACTGTCCCCACCACCACCCAATCTCTCGCACTGTCCCCACCACCACCCAATCTCTCGCACTGTCCCCACAACCCAATCTCTCGCAGTGTACCCACCACCGAATCTCTCGTACTGTCCCACCACCCAGTCTCTCACACTGAACCCAAACCAGCCAATCTTTCGCACTGCCCGCCCATCACCCAATCTCTCGCACTGCCCCCCCATCACCCAATCTCTCGTACTTTCCCCACCACCCAATCTCTCGCACTATCCCCATCACCCAATCTCTCGCACTGTCCCCACAACCCAATCTCTCGCACTGTCCCCACCACCCAGTCTCTCGCACTGTCCCCATCACCCAATCTCTCGCACTGTCCCCACAACCCAATCTCTCGCACTGTCCCCACCGCCCAGTCTCTCAAACTGCCCCCCCACCACCCAATCTCTCGCACTGTGCCCCCCCACCACACACAGTCTCTCGCACTGTCCCCACCACAACCCACAGTCTCTCGTACTGTCCCCACCACCCAATCTCTCACACTGTCACCACCACCACCCAATCTATAGCACTGCCCCACCACCACCCAATCTCTCGCACTGCCGCCCCCAACACCCACGGTCTCTCGCACTGTCCCCACCACCCAGTCTCTCGCACTGCCCCACCCCACCACAACCCACAGTCTCTCGTATTGTCCCCACCATCACCCAATCTCTCGCACTGTCCCCACCACCACCCAATCTCTCGCACTGCCCCCTCATCACCAAATCGCTCACACTGTCCCCACCACCCAATCTCTCGCACTGTCCCCCCACCACCCAATCTCTCACACTGTGCCCCCACCACCCAATCTCTTGCACTGTCCCCACCACCACCCAATCTCTCGCACTGTCCGCGCAACCCAATCTCTCGCACTGTCCCCACCACCCAATCTCTCGTAATGTCCCCACCACCCAGTCTCTCGCACTGCCCCCAAACCACCCAATCTCTCGCACTGCCCCCCATCACCCAATCTCTCACACTGTCCCCCCACCACCCAATCTCTCGCACTGTCCCCACCACCACCCAATCTCTCGCACTGTCCCCACAACCCAATGTCTCGCACTGTCCCCAGCACCCAATCTCTTGCACTGTCCCCACCACCCAGTCTCTCGCACTGCGCCCGCATCGCCCAATCTCTCGCATTGCCCCCCCATCACCCAATCTCTCGCACTACCCCCCTAACCCAATCTCTTGCACTGCCCCCCCAACCACCCAGTATCACGCACTGCCCCCCGCACCAATCTTTCGCACTGCCCCACCACCAACCAATCTCTCGCACTGCCCCCACCACCCAATCTCTTGCACTGCACCCCACCACCCAGTCTCTCGCACTCCACCACCACCCAATCTCTCGCACTGCCCCTGCACCACGCACTGTCTCGCACCACACCCACCACCACCCAGTCTCTTGCACTGCCCTCCCACCACCCAGTCTCTCGCACTGTCCCCACCACCAACCAATCTCTCACACTGTCCCCACCACCCATACTCTCGCACAGTCCCCACAACCCAATCTCTCGCACTTTACCCACCACCCAGTCTCTCACACTGCCCCCCCACCACCCAATCTCTCCAACTATCCCCCACCACCACCTAGTCTCTCGTACTGTCCCCACCACCACCCACAGTCTCTCATACCGTCCCCACCACCACCCAATCTCTCGCACTGTCACCACCACCACCCAATCAATTCCACTGCCCCACCACCACCCAATCTCTCGCACTGTCCCCACAACCCAATCTCTCACACTGTCCCCACCACCCAGTCTCTCGCACTGCCCCCCCACCACCCAATCTCTCGCACTGCCCCCCCCCCCGCCACCCACAGTCTCTTGCACTGTCCCGACCTCCCAGTCTCTTGCACTGCCCCAACCCACCCAATCTCTCGCACTGTCCCCACCACCCAATCTCTCGGACTGTCCCCACCATCCAATCTTTCGCACTGTCCTCCCAACCCAATCTCTTGCACTGCCCCCCCAACCACCCAGTCTCTCGCACTGCCCCCTCCACCACCCAGTCTCTCGCACTGCCAGCCCCATCGCCCAGTCTCTTGCACTGCCCCCCCACCTCCCAAACTCTCGCACTGCCCCCGCACCACCCAATCTCTCGCACTGTCCGCACCACCCAATCTCTCGCGATGTCCCCACCACCCAATCTCTCACACTGTCCCCCGACCTCCCAAACTCTCGCAATGCCCCCGCACCACGCAATCTCTCGCACGGTCCGCACCACCCAATCTCTCGCGATGTCCCCACCACGAAATCTCTCACACTGTCCCCACTACCCAGTCACTCACACTGCCCTCGCACCACCCAATCTATCGTATTGCCCCCCCATCACCCAATCTCTCGCACTACCAACCCAACCCAATCTCTTGCACTGCCCCCCCAACCACCGAGTATCTCGCACTGCCCCCCGCACCAGTCTCTCGCACTGCCCTCCCACCAGCCAATCTCTCGCACTGTCCCCACCACCCAGTCTCTCGCACTGTCCCCACCACCACCCAATCTCTCACACTGCACCCCCCACCACCCAGTCTCTCGCACTACCCTCCAACCACCTAGTCTCTCGCACTGTCCCCACCACCAACCACCTAGTCTCTCGCACTGTCCCCACCACCCAAACTCTCGCACAGTCCCCACACCACAAACTCTCGCACTTTCCCCACCACACAGTCTCTAACACTGCGCCCCCACGACGCAATGTCTCACACAGCACCCCCCACCACCCAGTCTCTCGCACTGTCACCACCACCACCCAATCTCTCGCACTGTCACCACCACCCAATCTCTCGCACTGTCCCCACAACCCAATCTCTCGCAATGTCAACACCACCCAGTCTCTCCCACGCCCCCCCCACAACCCAGTCTCTCACACTGCCCCACCCCACCACAAAAAACAGTCTCTCGTACTGTCCCCACCACCACCCAATCTCTCGCACTGTCCCCACCACCACCCAATCTCTCGCACTGCCCCCTCATCACCAAATCGCTCACACTGTCCCCACCACCCAATCTCTCGCACTGTCCCCCCACCACCCAATCTCTCACACTGTGCCCCCACCACCCAATCTCTCGCACTGTCCCCACCACCACCCAATCTCTCGCACTGTCCGCGCAACCCAATCTCTCGCACTGTCCCCACCACCCAATCTCTCGTAATGTCCCCACCACCCAGTCTCTCGCACTGCCCCCAAACCACCCAATCTCTCGCACTGCCCCCCCATCGCCAAATCTCTCACACTGTCCCCACCACCCAATCTCTCGCACTGTCCCCCCACCACCCAATCTCTCACACTGTCCCCCCACCACCCAATCTCTCGCACTGTCCCCACCACCACCCAATCTCTCACACTGTCCGCGCAAACTAATCTCTCGCACTGCCCCCACAACCACCCAATCTCTCGCACTGTCCCTACCACCCAACCTCTCGTACTGTACCCACCACCCAGTCTCTCGCAGTGTCCCCACCACCCAATCTCTCACACAGTCCACCCACCACCCATTCTCTCGCACTGTCCCCATCACCCAATCTCTCGCACTGTCCCCACCACCCAATCTCTCGGACTGTCCCCACCATCCAATCTCTCGCACTGTCCTCCCAACCCCATCACTTGCACTGCCCCCCCAACCACCCAGTCTCTCGCACTGCCCCCTCCACCACCCAGTCTCTCGCACTGCCCGCCCCATCGCCCAGTCTCTTGCACTGCCCCCCGAGCTCCCAAACTCTCGCACTGCCCCCACACCACCCAATATCTCGCACTGTCCGCACCACCCAATCTCTAGCGATGTCCCCACGACCCAATATCTCACACTGTCCCCCCACCATCCAATCTCTCGCACTGTCCCCACCACCACCCAATCTCTCGCACTGTCCCCACAACCCAATGTCTCGCACTGTCCCCACCACCCAATCTCTTGCACTGTCCCCACCACCCAGTCTCTCGCACTGCCCCCGCACCACCCAATCTCTCGCATTGCCCCCCCATCACCCAATCTCTCGCATTACCCCCCTAACCCAATCTCTTGCACTGCCCCCCCACCACCCAATCTCTCGCACTGTCCCCACCACCCAATCTCTCGCACTGTTCCCACTACCCAGTCTCTCGCACTGCCCCCCCACCACTCAATCTCTCGCACTGCCCCCCCCACCACCCACAGTCTCTCACACTGTCCCCACCATCCAGTCTGTCGCACTGCCCCACCCCACCACCACCCACAGTCTCTCGTACTGACCCCACCACCACCCAATCTCTCGCACTGTCCCCACCGCCACCCAATCTCTCGCACTGTCCCCACCAGCTAATCTCTCGCACTGCCCCCACAACCACCCAATCTCTCGCACTGTCCCTACCACCCAACCTCTCGTACTGTTCCCACCACCCAGTCTCTCGCACTGTCCCCACCACCTAATTTCTCACACAGTCCACCCACCACCCATTCTCTCGCACTGTCCCCATCACCCAATCTCTCGCACTGTCCCCACCACCCAATCTCTCGGACTGTCCCCACCATCCAATCTCTCGCACTGTCCTCCCAACCCAATCTCTTGCACTGCCCCCCCAACCACCCAGTCTCTCGCACTGCCCCCTCCACCACCAAGTCTCTCGCACTGCCCGCCCCATCGCCCAGTCTCTTGCACTGCCCCCCCACCTCCCAAACTCTCGCACTGCCCCCGCACCACCCAATATCTCGCACTGTCCGCACCACCCAATCTCTAGCGATGTCCCCACCACCCAATCTCTCACACTGTCCCCCCACCATCCAATCTCTCGCACTGTCCCCACCACCACCCAATCTCTCGCACTGTCCCCACAAACCAATGTCTCGCACTGTCCCCACCACCCAATCTCTTGCACTGTCCCCACCACCCTGTCTCTCGCACTGCCCCCGCACCACCCAATCTCTCGCATTGCCCCCCCATCACACAATCTCTCGCACTACCCCCCTAACCCAATCTCTTGCACTGCCCCCCCCAACCACCAAGTATGTCGCACTGCCCCCAGCACCAATCTCTCGCACTGCCCCACCACCAGCAAATCTCTTGCACTGCCCCCACCACCCAATCCCTTGCACTGCACCCCACCACCCAGTCTCTCTAACTCCACCACCACCCAATCTCTCGCATTGCCCCCGCACCACCCACTCTCTCGCACCACACCCACCACCACCCAGTCTCTTGCACTGCCCTCCCACCACCCAGTCTCTCGCACTGTCCCCCCCACCAACCAATCTCTCGCACTGTCCCCACCACCCATACTCTCGCACAGTCCCCACACCCCAATCTCTCGCACTGTCCCCACCACACAGTCTCTAACACTGCTCCCCCACCACGCAATCTCTCGCACTACCCCCTCCACCACCCAGTCTCTCGCACTGTCCCCACCACCACCCAATCTCTCGCACTGTCCCCACCACCACCCAATCTCTCGCACTGTCCCCACCACCAAATCTCTCGCACTGTCCCCACAACCCAATCTCTCGCACTGTCCCCACCACCCAGTCTCTCGCACTGCCCCCCCACCACCCAATCTCTCGCACTGTCCCCACCACCCAGTCTCTCACACTGCCCCCCCACCACCCAATCTCTCCAACTATCCCCCACCACCACCCACAGTCTCTCGTACTGTCCCCACCACCACCCACAGTCTCTCGTACGGTCCCCACCACCACGCAATCTCTCGCACTGTCCCCACCACCACCCAATCTCTCGCACTGTCCCCACCACCAAATCTCTCGCACTGTCCCCACAACCCAATCTCCCGCACTGTCCCCACCACCCAGTCTCTCACACTGCCCCCCCACCACCCAATCTCTCGAACTATTCCCCCCCCACCACCCACAGTCTCTCGTACTGTCCCCACCACCACCCACAGTCTCTCGTACTGTTCCCACCACCACCCAATCTCTCGCACTGCCCCACCACCACCCAATCTCTCGCACTGTCCCCACCACCCAATCTCTCGCACCGTCCCCACAACCCAATCTCTCGCACTGTCCCCACCACCCAATCTCTCGCACTGCCCCCACCACCCATTCTCTCGCACTGCCCCCCCCACCACCCGGTCTCTCGCACTGCCCCACGACCAGCCAATCTCTCGCTCTGCACCACTTCACCACCCACAGTCTCTCGTGCTCTCCCCAACACCACCCAATCTCTCGCACTGTCCCCACCACCCAGTCTCTCGCATTGCCCCACCCCACCACCCACAGTCTCTCGTACTGACCCCACCACCACCCAATCTCTCGCACTGTCCCCACCGCCACCCAATCTCTCGCATTGACCCCCAACACCCAATCTCTCGCACTACCCCCCTAACCCAATCTCTTGCACTGCCACACCAACCACCCAGTATCTCGCACTGCCCAACCACCAGCCAATCTCTCGCACTGCCCCCACCACCCAATCTCTTGCACTGCACCCCACCACCCAGTCTCTTGCACTCCACCACCACCCAATCTCTCGCACTGCCCCCGCACCACCCAGTCTCTCGCACTACACCACCCACCACCCAGTCTCTTGCACTGCCCTCCCACCACCCTAACTCTCGCACAGACCACACACCCCAATCTCTTGCACTGTCCCTATCACACAGTCTCTAACACTGCTCCCCCACCACGCAATCTCTCACACTGCTCCCCCCACCACCCAGTCTCTCGCACTGTCCCTTTCACACAGTCTCTAACACTGCTCCCCCACCACGCAATCTCTCACACTGCTCGCCCCACCACCCAGTCTCTCGCACTGTCCCCACCACCACCCAATCTCTTGCAGTGTCCCCACCACCAAATCTCTCGCACTGTCCCCACAACCCAATCTCTTGCATCATCCCCACCACCCAGTCTCTCACACTGCCCCCCCACCACCCAATCTCTCGAACTATCCCCCCCCACCACCCAGTCTCTCGCAATGACACCACCACCACCCAATCTATCGCACTGCCTCACCACCACCCAATTTCTCGCACTGTCCCCACCACCCAATCTATCGCACTGTCCCCACAACCCAATCTCTCACACTGCCCGCCCCACCACCCAGTCTCTCGCACTGCCCCCCCACCACCCAATCTCTCGCACTGCCCCCCCAACCACTCACAGTCTCTTGCACTGTCCCGACCTCCCAGTATCTTGCACTGCCCACCCCACCACAACCCACAGTCTCTCGTACTGTCCACACCACCACCCAATCTCTCGCACTGTCCCCACCACCACCCAATCTCTCGCACTGTCCCCACAACCAAATCTCTCGCAGTGTACCCACCACCCAATCTCTCGTACTGTCCCACCACCCAGTCTCTCACACTGAACTCAAACCAGCCAATCTCTCGCACTGCCCGCCCATCACCCAATCTCTCGCACTGTCCCCACCACCCAATCTCTCGCACTGTCCCCACCACCCAGTCTCTCACACTGCCCCCCCACCACCCAATCTCTCCAACTATCCCCCACCACCACCCACAGTCTCTCGTACTGTCCCCACCACCACCCACAGTCTCTCGTACGGTCCCCACCACCACGCAATCTCTCGCACTGTCCCCACCACCACCCAATCTCTCGCACTGTCCCCACCACCAAATCTCTCGCACTGTCCCCACAACCCAATCTCCCGCACTGTCCCCACCACCCAGTCTCTCACACTGCCCCCCCACCACCCAATCTCTCGAACTATTCCCCCCCCACCACCCACAGTCTCTCGTACTGTCCCCACCACCACCCACAGTCTCTCGTACTGTTCCCACCACCACCCAATCTCTCGCACTGCCCCACCACCACCCAATCTCTCGCACTGTCCCCACCACCCAATCTCTCGCACCGTCCCCACAACCCAATCTCTCGCACTGTCCCCACCACCCAATCTCTCGCACTGCCCCCACCACCCATTCTCTCGCACTGCCCCCCCCCACCACCCGGTCTCTCGCACTGCCCCACGACCAGCCAATCTCTCGCTCTGCACCACTTCACCACCCACAGTCTCTCGTGCTCTCCCCAACACCACCCAATCTCTCGCACTGTCCCCACCACCCAGTCTCTCGCATTGCCCCACCCCACCACCCACAGTCTCTCGTACTGACCCCACCACCACCCAATCTCTCGCACTGTCCCCACCGCCACCCAATCTCTCGCATTGACCCCCAACACCCAATCTCTCGCACTACCCCCCCTAACCCAATCTCTTGCACTGCCACACCAACCACCCAGTATCTCGCACTGCCCAACCACCAGCCAATCTCCTCGCACTGCCCCCACCACCCAATCTCTTGCACTGCACCCCACCACCCAGTCTCTTGCACTCCACCACCACCCAATCTCTCGCACTGCCCCCGCACCACCCAGTCTCTCGCACTACACCACCCACCACCCAGTCTCTTGCACTGCCCTCCCACCACCCAAACTCTCGCACAGACCACACACCCCAATCTCTTGCACTGTCCCTATCACACAGTCTCTAACACTGCTCCCCCACCACGCAATCTCTCACACTGCTCCCCCCACCACCCAGTCTCTCGCACTGTCCCTTTCACACAGTCTCTAACACTGCTCCCCCACCACGCAATCTCTCACACTGCTCGCCCCACCACCCAGTCTCTCGCACTGTCCCCACCACCACCCAATCTCTTGCAGTGTCCCCACCACCAAATCTCTCGCACTGTCCCCACAACCCAATCTCTTGCATCATCCCCACCACCCAGTCTCTCACACTGCCCCCCCCACCACCCAATCTCTCGAACTATCCCCCCCCACCACCCAGTCTCTCGCAATGACACCACCACCACCCAATCTATCGCACTGCCTCACCACCACCCAATTTCTCGCACTGTCCCCACCACCCAATCTATCGCACTGTCCCCACAACCCAATCTCTCACACTGCCCGCCCCACCACCCAGTCTCTCGCACTGCCCCCCCACCACCCAATCTCTCGCACTGCCCCCCCAACCACTCACAGTCTCTTGCACTGTCCCGACCTCCCAGTATCTTGCACTGCCCACCCCACCACAACCCACAGTCTCTCGTACTGTCCACACCACCACCCAATCTCTCGCACTGTCCCCACCACCACCCAATCTCTCGCACTGTCCCCACAACCAAATCTCTCGCAGTGTACCCACCACCCAATCTCTCGTACTGTCCCACCACCCAGTCTCTCACACTGAACTCAAACCAGCCAATCTCTCGCACTGCCCGCCCATCACCCAATCTCTCGCACTGTCCCCACCACCCAATCTCTCGCACTGTCCCCATCACCCAATCGCTCGCACTGTCCCCACCACCCAATCTCTCGCACTGTCCCCATCACCCAATCTCTCGCACTGTCCCCACCACCCAATCTCTCGCACTGTCCCCATCACCCAATCTCTCGCACTGTCCCCACAACCCAATCTCTCGCACTGTCCCCACCGCCCAGTCTCTCAAACTGCCCCCCCACCACCCAATCTCTCGCACTGTGCCCCCCCACCACACACAGTCTCTCGCACTGTCCCCACCACAACCCACAGTCTCTCGTACTGTCCCCACCACCCAATCTCTCACACTGTCACCACCACCACCCAATCTATAGCACTGCCCCACCACCACCCAATCTCTCGCACTGTCCCCACAACCCAATCGCTCACACTGTCCCCACCACCCAGTCTCTCGCACTGCCCCTTCACCACCCAATCTCTCGCACTGCCGCCCCCAACACCCACAGTCTCTCGCACTGTCCCCACCACCCAGTCTCTCGCACTGCCCCACCCCACCACAAACCACAGCCTCTCGTACTGTCCCCACCACCACCCAATCTCTCGCACTGTCCCCACCACAACCCAATCTCTCGTACTGTCCCCACCACCCAGTCTCTCACACTGCCCCCAAACCACCCAATCTCTCGCACTGCCCCCCCACCACCCAATCTCTCGCACTGCCCCCCCCATCACCAAATGTCTCACACTGTCCCCAACACCCAATCTCTCGCACTGTCCCCCCACCACCCAATCTCTCACACTGTCCCCCTACCACCCAATCTCTCGCACTGTCCCCACCACCACCCAATCTCTCGCACTGTCCGCGCAACCCAATCTCTCGCACTGTCCTCACCACCCAATCTCTCGCACTGTCCCCACCACCCAATCTCTCGCACTGCCCCCCAATCGCCCAATCTCTCTCACTACACCCCCAACCAAATCTCTTGCACTACACCCCCCACCACCTAGGCTCTGGCACTGCCCCCCCAACCACCCAGTCTCTCGCACTGTCCCCACCACCACCAAATCTCTTGCACTGTCCCCAACACCCACTCTCTCACACTGCCCCCAGCACCAATCTCTCGCCCTGCCCCACCAGCAGCCAAACTCTCGCACTGCCCCCACCACCCAATCTCTTGCACTGCACCCCACCACCCAGTCTCTCACACTCCACCACCACCCAATCTCTCGCACTGCCCCCGCAGCACCCACTCACTCGCACCACACCCCCCACCACCCAGTCTCTTGCACAGCCCTCCCACCACCCAGTCTCTCGCACTGTCCCCACCACCAATCAATCTCTCACTCTGTCCCCACCACCCAAACACGCGCACAGTCCCCACACCCCAATCTCTCACACTGTCCCTACCACACAGTTTCTAACACTGTTCCCCCACCACTCAATCTCTCGCACTGCCCCACCCACCACCCAGTCTCTCACACTGTCCCCACCACCACCCAATCTCTCGCACTGTCCCCACCACCAAATCTCTCGCACTGTCCCCACCACCCAATCTCTCACACTGCCCCCCACCACCCAATCTCTCGAACTATCCCCCCCCACCACCCACAGTCTCTCGTACTGTCCCCACCACCACCCACAGTCTCTCATACTGTCCCCACCACCACCCAATCGCTCGCACTGTCCCCACAACCCAATCTCTCACACTGTCCCCACCACCCAGTCTCTCGCACTGCCCCCCCACCACCCAATCTCTCGCACTGCCCCCCCCACCACCCACAGTCTCTTGCACTGCCCCACCCCACCACAACCCACAGTCTCTCGTACTGTCCCCACCACCACCCAATCTCTCGCACTGTCCCCACCACCACCCAAACTCTCGCACTGTCCCCACAACCCAATCTCTCGTACTGTCCCCACCACCCAGTCTCTCACACTGAACCCAAACCACCCAATCTCTCGCACTGACCCCCCACCACCCAATCTCTCACACTGTCCCCCGACCACCCAGTCACTCGCACTGTCCCCAGCACCCAATCTCTCGCACTGTCCTCACAACCCAATCTCTCGCACTGTCCCCACCACCCAGTCTCTCACACTGCCCCCCCACCATCCAATCTCTCGCACTGTCCCCCCCCACCACACAGTCTCGTACTGTCCCCACCACCACCCACAGTCTCTCGTACTGTCCACACCACCACCCAATCTCCCGCACTGTCACCACCACCACCCAATCTATCGCACTGCCCCACCACCACCCAATCTCTCGCACTGTCCCCACCACCCATCTCGCACTGTCCCCACAACCCAATCTCTCACACTGTCCCCTCCACCCAGTCTCTCGCATTGCCACCCCCCACCACCCACAGTCTCTCACACTGTCCCCACCACCCAGTCTCTCGCACTGCCCCACCCCACCACAACCCACAGTCTCTCGTACTGTCCCCGCCACCACCCCATCTCTCGCACTGTCCCCACCACCACCCAATCTCTCGCACTGTCCCCCCAACCCAATCTCTCGCACTGTCCCCACCACCCAATCTCTCGTACCGTCCCCACCACACTGTCTCTCGCACTGCCCCCCCACCACCCAATCTCTCGCACTGCCCCCCCACCACCCAATCTCTCGCACTGCCCCCCCATCACCCAATCTCTCACACTGTGCCCACCACCCAATCTCTCACACTTTCCCCACCACCCAATCTCTTGCACTGTCCCCACCACACAATCTCTCGCACTGTCCCCCCTAACCCCATCTCTTGCACTGGCCCCCCAACCACCCAGTATCTCGCACTGCCCCCAGCACCAGTCTCTCGCACTGCCCAACCACCAGCCAATCTCTCGCACTGCCCCCACCACCCAATCTCTTGCACTGCCCCCGCACCACCCAGTCTCTCACACTACATCACCCACCACCCAATCTCTTGCACTGCCCCCGCACCACCCAGTCTCTCACACTACATCACCCACCACCCAGTCTCTTGCACTGCCCTCCCACCACCCAGTCTCTCGCACTTTCCCCACCACCAACCAATCTCTCGCACTGTCCCCACCACCCAAACTCTCGCACAGTCCACACACCCCAATCTCTCGCACTGTCCCCACCACCCAAACTCTCGCACAGTCCCCACACCCCAATCTCTCGCACTGTCCCCACCACACAGTCTCTAACACTGCTCCCCCACCACGCAAATCTCTCACACTGCTACCCCCCACCACCCAGTCTCTCGCACTGTCCCCACCACCACCCAATCTTTCGCACTGTCCCCACCACCAAATCTCTCGCACTGTCCCCACAACCCAATCTCTTGCATTGTCCCCACCACCCAGCCTCTCACACTGCGCCCCCACCACCCAATCTCTCGAACTATCCCCCCCCACCACCCACAGTCTCTCGTTACTGTCCCCACCAACACCCACAGTCTCTCGTACTGTCCCCACCACCACCCAATCTCTCGCACTGTCACCACCACCACCCAATCTATCGCACTGCCCCACCAAAACCCAATTTCTCGCACTGTCCCCACCACCCAATCTCTCGCACTGTCCCCACAACCCAATCTCTCACACTGACCCCACCACCCTGTCTCTCGCACTGCGCCCCCACCACCCAATCTCTCGCACTGCCCCCCCCACCACCCACAGTCTCTTGCACTGTCCCGACCTCCCAGTCTCTTGCACTGCCTCACCCCACCACAACCCACAGTCTCTCGTACTGTCCCCACCACCACCCAATCTCTCGCACTGTCCCCACAACCCAATCTCTCGCAATGTCCCCACCACCCAATCTCTCGTACTGTGCCCAACACCCAGTCTCTCGCACTGAACCCAAACCACCCAATCTCTCGCACGGCCCCCCCATCACCCAATCTCTCGCACTGTCCCCACCACCCAATCTCTCGCGCTGTCCCCACCACCCAATCTCTCACACTGTCCCCCGACCACCCAGTCTCTCGCACTGTCCCCATCACCCAATCTCTCGCACTGTCCCCACAACCCAATCTCTCGCACTGTCCCCACCACCCAATCTCTCACACTGCCCCCCCACAACCCAATCTCTCGAACTGTCCCCTCCCACCACACACAATCTCTCTTACTGTCCCCACCACCACCCACAGTCTCTCGTACTGTCCCCACCACCGCCCAATCTCTTGCACTGTCACCACCACCACCCAATCTATCGCACTGCCCCACCACCACCCAATCTCTCGCACTGTCCCCACCACCCAATCTCTCGCACTGTCCCCACTACCCAATCTCTCGCACTGTCCCCACAACCCAATCTCTCGCACTGTCCCCATCACCCAATCTCTCGCACTGTCCCCACCACCCAATCTCTCGCACTGTCCCCACCACCCAATATCTCGCACGGTCCCCACTACCCAGTCTCTTGCACTGCCCCACCCCACCACAACCCACAGTCTCTTGTACTGTCCCCACCACCACCCAATCTCTCGCACTGTCCCCACCACCACCCAATCTCTCGCACTGTCCCCACCACCCAATCTCTCGTACTGTCCCCACCACCCAGTCTCTCGCACTGCCCCCAAACCACCCAATCTCTCGCACTGCCCCCTCACCACCCAATCTCTCGCACTGTCCCCACCACCAGCCAATCTCTCGCACTGTCCCCATCACCCAATCTCTCGCACTGTCCCCACCACCCAATCTCTCGCACTGTCCCCACCACCCAATCTCTCGCACGGTCCCCACTACCCAGTCTCTCGCACTGCCCCACCCCACCACAACCCACAGTCTCTCGTACTGTCCCCACCACCACCCAATCTCTCGCACTGTCCCCACCACCACCCAATCTCTCGCACTGTCCCCACCACCCAATCTCTCGTACTGTCCCCACCACCCAGTCTCTCGCACTGCCCCCCCCACCACCCAGTCTCTCCCACTGCCCTCCCACCAGCCAGTCTCTCGCACTGTCTCCACCCATAACCACATCTCTCGCACTGACCCCACCACCCAGTCTCTCGCACTGTCCCCAACACCCAATCTCTCGCACTGTCCCCACAACCCCATCTCTCGCACTGTCCCCACCACCACCCAATCTCTCGCACTGCCCCACCCCACCCCCCACAGTCTCTCGTACTGTCCCAACCACCACCCAATCTCTCGCACTGTCCCCACCACCCAATCTCTAGCACTGTCCCCACCACCCAATCTCTCGCACTGTCCCCACCACCAAATCTCTCGCACTGTCCCCACCACACAGTCTCTCGCACTGCCCCCACCACCACCCAATCTCTTGTACTGTCCCCACCACCCAATCTCTTGCACTGTCCCCACCAACAGGTCTCTCGCACTGTCCCCACCATCCAGTCTCTCGCACTGTCCCCACCACCCAATCACTCGCACTGCCCCCCCCCACCACCCAATCTCTCGCACTGCCCCAAAACCACCCAGTCTCTCGCACTGTTCCCACCACCCAATCTCTCGCACTGTCCCCACCACCCAATCTCTCGCACTGTCCCCACCACACAGTCTCTCGCACTGCCCCCACCACCACCCAATCTCTTGTACTGTCCCCACCACCCAATCTCTTGCACTGTCCCCACCAACAGGTCTCTCGCACTGTCCCCACCATCCAGTCTCTCGCACTGTCCCCACCACCCAATCACTCGCACTGCCCCCCCCACCACACAATCTCTCGCACTGCCCCAAAACCACCCAGTCTCTCGCACTGCCCGTCCACCACCCAATCACTCGCACTGTCCCCCCCACCACCCAGTCTCTCGCACTGTCCCCAACACCACCCAATCTCTCGCACTGTCCCCAACACCCAATCTCTCGCACTGTCCCCACAACCCCATCTCTCGCACTGTCCCCACCACCACCCAATCTCTCGCACTGCCCCACCCCACCCCCCACAGTCTCTCGTACTGTCCCCACCACCACCCAATCTCTCGCACTGTCCCCACCACCCAATCTCTAGCACTGTCCCAAAACCACCCAGTCTCTCGCACTGTCCCCACCACCAAATCTCTCGCACTGTCCCCACCACACAGTCTCTCGCACTGCCCCCACCACCACCCAATCTCTTGTACTGTCCCCACCACCCAATCTCTTGCACTGTCCCCACCAACAGGTCTCTCGCACTGTCCCCACCATCCAGTCTCTCGCACTGTCCCCACCACCCAATCACTCGCACTGCCCCCCCCACCACCGAATCTCTCGCAATGCCCCAAAACCACCCAGTCTCTCGCACTGTTCCCACCACCCAATCTCTCGCACTGTCCCCACCACCCAGTCTCTCACACTGCCCCCCCCACCACCCAATCTCTCCAACTATCCCCCACCACCACCCACAGTCTCTCGTACTGTCCCCACCACCACCCACAGTCTCTCGTACGGTCCCCACCACCACGCAATCTCTCGCACTGTCCCCACCACCACCCAATCTCTCGCACTGTCCCCACCACCAAATCTCTCGCACTGTCCCCACAACCCAATCTCCCGCACTGTCCCCACCACCCAGTCTCTCACACTGCCCCCCCACCACCCAATCTCTCGAACTATTCCCCCCCCCACCACCCACAGTCTCTCGTACTGTCCCCACCACCACCCACAGTCTCTCGTACTGTTCCCACCACCACCCAATCTCTCGCACTGCCCCACCACCACCCAATCTCTCGCACTGTCCCCACCACCCAATCTCTCGCACCGTCCCCACAACCCAATCTCTCGCACTGTCCCCACCACCCAATCTCTCGCACTGCCCCCACCACCCATTCTCTCGCACTGCCCCCCCCCACCACCCGGTCTCTCGCACTGCCCCACGACCAGCCAATCTCTCGCTCTGCACCACTTCACCACCCACAGTCTCTCGTGCTCTCCCCAACACCACCCAATCTCTCGCACTGTCCCCACCACCCAGTCTCTCGCATTGCCCCACCCCACCACCCACAGTCTCTCGTACTGACCCCACCACCACCCAATCTCTCGCACTGTCCCCACCGCCACCCAATCTCTCGCATTGACCCCCAACACCCAATCTCTCGCACTACCCCCCCTAACCCAATCTCTTGCACTGCCACACCAACCACCCAGTATCTCGCACTGCCCAACCACCAGCCAATCTCTCGCACTGCCCCCACCACCCAATCTCTTGCACTGCACCCCACCACCCAGTCTCTTGCACTCCACCACCACCCAATCTCTCGCACTGCCCCCGCACCACCCAGTCTCTCGCACTACACCACCCACCACCCAGTCTCTTGCACTGCCCTCCCACCACCCTAACTCTCGCACAGACCACACACCCCAATCTCTTGCACTGTCCCTATCACACAGTCTCTAACACTGCTCCCCCACCACGCAATCTCTCACACTGCTCCCCCCACCACCCAGTCTCTCGCACTGTCCCTTTCACACAGTCTCTAACACTGCTCCCCCACCACGCAATCTCTCACACTGCTCGCCCCACCACCCAGTCTCTCGCACTGTCCCCACCACCACCCAATCTCTTGCAGTGTCCCCACCACCAAATCTCTCGCACTGTCCCCACAACCCAATCTCTTGCATCATCCCCACCACCCAGTCTCTCACACTGCCCCCCCACCACCCAATCTCTCGAACTATCCCCCCCCCACCACCCAGTCTCTCGCAATGACACACCACCACCACCCAATCTATCGCACTGCCTCACCACCACCCAATTTCTCGCACTGTCCCCACCACCCAATCTATCGCACTGTCCCCACAACCCAATCTCTCACACTGCCCGCCCCACCACCCAGTCTCTCGCACTGCCCCCCCCACCACCCAATCTCTCGCACTGCCCCCCCAACCACTCACAGTCTCTTGCACTGTCCCGACCTCCCAGTATCTTGCACTGCCCACCCCACCACAACCCACAGTCTCTCGTACTGTCCACACCACCACCCAATCTCTCGCACTGTCCCCACCACCACCCAATCTCTCGCACTGTCCCCACAACCAAATCTCTCGCAGTGTACCCACCACCCAATCTCTCGTACTGTCCCACCACCCAGTCTCTCACACTGAACTCAAACCAGCCAATCTCTCGCACTGCCCGCCCATCACCCAATCTCTCGCACTGTCCCCACCACCCAATCTCTCGCACTGTCCCCCACCACCCAGTCTCTCACACTGCCCCCCCCACCACCCAATCTCTCCAACTATCCCCCACCACCACCCACAGTCTCTCGTACTGTCCCCACCACCACCCACAGTCTCTCGTACGGTCCCCCACCACCACGCAATCTCTCGCACTGTCCCCACCACCACCCAATCTCTCGCACTGTCCCCACCACCAAATCTCTCGCACTGTCCCCACAACCCAATCTCCCGCACTGTCCCCACCACCCAGTCTCTCACACTGCCCCCCCACCACCCAATCTCTCGAACTATTCCCCCCCCCACCACCCACAGTCTCTCGTACTGTCCCCACCACCACCCACAGTCTCTCGTACTGTTCCCACCACCACCCAATCTCTCGCACTGCCCCACCACCACCCAATCTCTCGCACTGTCCCCACCACCCAATCTCTCGCACCGTCCCCACAACCCAATCTCTCGCACTGTCCCCCACCACCCAATCTCTCGCACTGCCCCCACCACCCATTCTCTCTCGCACTGACCCCCCCCACCACCCCGGGTCTCTCGCACTGCCCCACGACCAGCCAATCTCTCGCTCTGCACCACTTCACCACCCACAGTCTCTCGTGCTCTCCCTCCAACACCACCCAATCTCTCGCACTGTCCCCACCACCCAGTCTCTCGCATTGCCCCACCCCCACCACCCACAGTCTCTCGTACTGACCCCACCACCACCCAATCTCTCGCACTGTCCCCACCCGCCACCCAATCTCTCGCATTGACCCCCAACACCCAATCTCTCGCACTACCCCCCTAACCCAATCTCTTGCACTGCCACACCAACCACCCAGTATCCTCGCACTGCCCAACCACCAGCCAATCTCTCGCACTGCCCCCACCACCCAATCTCTTGCACTGCACCACACCACCCAGTCTCTTGCACTCCCACCACCACCCAATCTCTCGCACTGCCCCCGCACCACCCAGTCTCTCGCACTACACCACCCACCACCCAGTCTCTTGCACTGCCCTCCCACCACCCAAACTCTCGCACAGACCACACACCCCCCCAATCTCTTGCACTGTCCCTATCACACAGTCTCTAACACTGCTCCCCCACCACGCAATCTCTCACACTCTGCTCCCCCCCGACCACCCAGTCTCCTCGCACTGTCCCTTTCACACAGTCTCTAACACCTGCTCCCCCCACCACGCAATCTCTCACACTGCTCGCCCCACCACCCAGTCTCTCGCACTGTCCCCACCACCACCCAATCTCCTTGCAGTGTCCCCACCACCAAATCTCTCGCACTGTCCCCACAACCCAATCTCTTGCATCATCCCCACCACCCAGTCTCTCACACTGCCCCCCCACCACCCAATCTCTCGAACTATCCCCCCCCACCACCCAGTCTCTCGCAATGACACCACCACCACCCCAATCTATCGCACTGCCTCACCACCACCCCAATTTCTCGCACTGTCCCCACCACCCAATCTATCGCACTGTCCCCACAACCCAATCTCTCACCACTGCCCGCCCCACCACCCCAGTCTCTCGCACTGCCCCCCCCACCACCCAATCTCTCGCACTGCCCCCCCAACCACTCACAGTCTCTTGCACTGTCCCGACCTCCCAGTATCTTGCACTGCCCACACCCACCACAACCCACAGTCTCTCGTACTGTCCACACCACCACCCAATCTCTCGCACTGTCCCCACCACCACCCAATCTCTCGCACTGTCCCCACAACCAAATCTCTCGCCAGTGTACCCACCACCCAATCTCTCGTACTGTCCCACCACCCAGTCTCTCACACTGAACTCAAACCAGCCAATCTCTCGCACTGCCCGCCCATCACCCAATCTCTCGCACTGTCCCCACCACCCAATCTCATCGCACTGTCCCCATCACCCAATCGCTCGCACTGTCCCCACCCACCCAATCTCTCGCACTGTCCCCATCACCCAATCTCTCGCACTGTCCCCACCACCCAATCTCTCGCACTGTCCCCATCACCCAATCTCCTCGCACTGTCCCCACAACCCAATCTCTCGCACTGTCCCCACCGCCCAGTCTCTCCAAACTGCCCCCCCCACCACCCAATCTCTCGCACTGTGCCCCCCCACCACACACAGTCTCTCGCACTGTCCCCACCACAACCCACAGTCTCTCGTACTGTCCCCCACCACCCAATCTCTCACACTGTCACCACCACCACCCAATCTATAGCACTGCCCCACCCACCACCCCAATCTCTCGCACTGTCCCCACAACCCAATCGCTCACACTGTCCCCCACCACCCAGTCTCTCGCACTGCCCCTTCACCACCCAATCTCTCGCACTGCCGCCCCCAACACCCACAGTCTCTCGCACTGTCCCCACCAACCCAGTCTCTCGCACTGCCCCACCCCCCACCACAAAACCACAGCCTCTCGTACTGTCCCCACCACCACCCAATCTCCTCGCACTGTCCCCACCACAACCCAATCTCTTCGTACTGTCCCCACCACCCAGTCTCTCACACTGCCCCCCAAACCACCCAATCTCTCGCACTGCCCCCCCACCACCCAATCTCTCGCACTGCCCCCCCCATCACCAAATGTCTCACCACTGTCCCCCAACACCCAATCTCTCTCGCACTGTCCCCCCCACCACCCAATCTCTCACACTGTCCCCCCTACCACCCAATCTCTCGCACTGTCCCCCACCACCACCCAATCTCTCGCACTGTCCGCGCAACCCAATCTCTCGCACTGTCCTCACCACCCAATCTCTCGCACTGTCCCCACCACCCAATCTCTCGCACTGCCCCCCAATCGCCCAATCTCTCTCTCACTACACCCCCACCAACCAAATCTCTTGCACTACACCCCCCACCACCTAGGCTCTGGCACTGCCCTCCCCCCAACCACCCACGTCTCTCGCACTGTCCCCACCACCACCAAATCTCTTGCACTGTCCCCCAACACCCACTCTCTCACACTGCCCCCAGCACCAATCTCTCGCCCTGCCCCACCAGCAGCCAAACTCTCACAC
>JANJGN010002926.1:17500-20000 GCA_026770705.1 Isurus oxyrinchus
GGCGAGAGAGACACACACACACACAGAGAGCGAGACACACACACACACACACACAGAGGGCGAGAGAGACACACACACACAGAGGGCGAGAGACACACATACACAGAGGGCGAGAGAGAGACATACACACACACACACACACACACACACACACACACACAGAGGGCGAGAGAGACAGACACACACACACACACACAGGGCGAGAGAGACACACACACACACACACACACACACACACACACACAGGGCGAGACACACACACACACAGAGGGCGAGAGAGACACACACACACACACACACACAGAGGGCGAGAGACACACACACACACACACACACACACACAGAGGGCGAGAGAGACACACACAGAGGGTGAGAGAGACACACACACACACACACACACACACACAGAGGGCGAGAGAGAGTCACACACACACACACACACACACACGCAGAGGGCGAGAGAGACAGACACACACACAGAGGGCGAGAGAGACACACACACACACACACACACACACACACAGAGGGCGAGAGAGAGTCACACACACACACACACACACACACGCAGAGGGCGAGAGAGACAGACACACACACACACACACACACAGGGCGAGAGAGACACACACACACACACACACACACACACACACACAGAGGGCGAGAGAGACACACACACACACACACACACACACACACACACACACACACACACACACACACACACACACACACACAGAGGGCGAGAGAGACACACACACACACACACACACACACACACACAGGGCGAGACACACACACACAGGGCGAGACACACACACACACACACACACACACACACACACACACACACAGAGGGCGAGAGAGACACACACACACACACACACACACACACACACACACACACACACACACACACACACACACACACACACAGGGCGAGACACACACACACACACACAGAGGGCGAGAGAGACACACACACACACACACACACACACACACAGAGGGCGAGAGAGAGACACACACACACACACACACACACACACAGGGCGAGAGAGACACACACACACACACACACACACAGAGGGCGAGAGAGAGAGAGACACACACACACACACACACACACACACACACAGAGGGCGAGAGAGAGAGAGACACACACACACACACACACACACAGAGGGCGAGAGAGACACACACACACAGAGGGCGAGAGAGACACACACACACACACACAGAGGGCGAGAGAGACACACACACACAGAGGGCGAGAGACACACACACACACACACACACACACACAGAGGGCGAGAGAGAGTCACACACACACACACACACACACACACGCAGAGGGCGAGAGAGACAGACACACACACACACACAGGGCGAGAGAGACACACACACACACACACACACACACACACACACAGAGGGCGAGAGACACACACACACACACACACACAGGGCGAGAGAGACACACACACACACACACACACACACACACACACACACAGAGGGTGAGAGAGACACACACACACACACACACACACACACACACACAGGGCGAGACACACACACACACACACACACACAGAGGGCGAGAGAGACACACACACACACACAGGGCGAGACACACACACACACACAGAGGGCGAGAGAGACACACACACACACACACACAGAGGGCGAGAGAGAGACACACACACACACACACACACAGAGGGCGAGAGAGAGAGAGACACACACACACACACACACACAGAGGGCGAGAGAGACACACACACACACAGAGAGCGAGACACACACACACACACACACACACACACACACACACAGAGGGCGAGACACACACACACACACACACACACACACAGAGGGTGAGAGAGACACACACACACACACACACACACAGAGGGCGAGAGAGACACACACACACACACACACACACAGAGGGCGAGAGAGACACACACACAGAGGGCGACAGAGACACACACACACAGAGGGCGAGAGACACACATACACAGAGGGCGAGAGACACACATACACAGAGGGCGAGAGAGACACACACACACACACAGAGGGCGAGAGAGACAGACACACACACACACACACGGCGAGAGAGAGAGACACACACACACACACACACACACACACACACACACACACACACACACACACACACACACACAGGGCGAGAGAGACACACACACACACACACACACAGGGCGATAGAGACACACACACACACACACACACAGGGCGAGACACACAGGGCGAGACACACACACACACACACACACACACACACACACACACACACACACACACACACACACACACAGGGCGAGAGAGACACACACACACACACACACACACAGGGCGATAGAGACACACACACACACACACACACAGGGCGAGACACACAGGGCGAGACACACACACACACACACACACACACACACACACACACACACACACAGAGGGCAAGAGAGACACAAAC
>JANJGN010002926.1:52500-55662 GCA_026770705.1 Isurus oxyrinchus
CACACACACACACACACACACACAGAGGGCGAGACACACACACACACACACACAGGGCGAGACACACACACACACACACACACACACACACACACACACACACACACACACACACACACACACACACACACACACACACAGAGGGCGAGAGACACACACACACACACACACACAGGGCGAGACACACACACACACACACACACAGAGGGCGAGAGACACACACACACACACACACACAGGGCGAGACACACACACACACACACACACACAGAGGGCGAGAGACACACACACGCACACACACACAGAGGGCGAGAGACACACACACGCACACACACACAGAGGGCGAGAGACACACACACGCACACAGAGGGCGAGAGACACACACACGCACACAGAGGGCGAGAGACACACACAGGGCGAGAGAGACACACACACACACACACACACACACAGAGGGTGAGAGAGAGACACACACACACACACACACACACACACACACACACACACACACACACACACACACACAGAGGGCGAGAGAGACGCACACACAGAGGGCGAGAGAGACGCACACACAGAGGGCGAGAGAGACGCACACACAGAGGGCGAGACACACACACACACACACACACACAGAGGGCGAGAGAGACACACACACACACACACACAGGGCGAGACACACACACACACACAGGGTGAGAGAGACACACACACACACAGGGCGAGAGAGACACACACACACACAGGGCGAGAGACACACACACACACAGGGCGAGACACACACACACACACAGGGCGAGACACACACACACACACAGGGCGAGACACACACACACAGACACAGAGGGCGAGACACACACACACAGACACAGAGGGTGAGACACACACACACAGACACAGAGGGCGAGACACACACACACAGAGGGCGAGACACACACACACAGAGGGCGAGACACACACACACACACACACACACACACACACAGAGGGCGAGAGAGACGCACACACAGAGGGCGAGACACACACACACACACACACACACACACACACACACACAGAGGGCGAGAGAGACACACACACACACACACAGGGTGAGAGAGACACACACACACACAGGGCGAGAGAGACACACACACACACAGGGCGAGAGACACACACACACACAGGGCGAGACACACACACACACACAGGGCGAGACACACACACACAGACACAGAGGGCGAGACACACACACACAGACACAGAGGGTGAGACACACACACACAGACACAGAGGGCGAGACACACACACACAGAGGGCGAGACACACACACACAGAGGGCGAGACACACACACACACACAGAGGGCGAGACACACACACACACACAGAGGGCGAGACACACACACACACACACACACACACACACACACACACAGAGGGCGAGACACACACACACAGGGCGAGAGAGACACACACACACACACACACAGGGCGAGAGAGAGACACACACACACACACACACACACACAGGGCGAGAGACACACACACACACACACACAGGGCGAGAGACACACACACACACACACACACACACACACACACACACAGAGGGCGAGACACACACACACACAGGGCGAGAGAGACACACACACAGGGCGAGAGAGACACACACACACACACACACACACACACACACACACACACAGAGGGCGAGACACACACACACACACACACAGGGCGAGACACACACACACACACACACACAGGGCGAGACACACACACACACACACACACAGAGGGCGAGAGACACACACACACACACACACACAGGGCGAGACACACACACACACACACACACACACACAGAGGGCGAGAGACACACACACGCACACACACACAGAGGGCGAGAGACACACACACGCACACACACACAGAGGGCGAGAGACACACACACGCACACAGAGGGCGAGAGACACACACACGCACACAGAGGGCGAGAGACACACACAGGGCGAGAGAGACACACACACACACACACACACACACACACACAGAGGGTGAGAGAGAGACACACACACACACACACACACACACACACACACACACACACAGAGGGCGAGACACACACACACACACACACACAGGGCGAGACACACACACACACACACACACACACAGGGCGAGACACACACACACACACACACACACACACAGAGGGCGAGAGAGACACACACACACACACACACAGAGGGCGAGAGACACACACACACACACACACACAGAGGGCGAGACACACACACAGGGCGAGAGAGACACACACACACACACACACACACACACAGAGGGTGAGAGAGAGACACACACACACACACACACACACACACACACAGAGGGCGAGACACACACACACACACACACACACAGGGCGAGACACACACACACACACACACACAGGGCGAGACACACACACACACACACACACACAGAGGGCGAGAGAGACACACACACACACACACACACAGAGGGCGAGAGACACACACACACACACACACACACAGAGGGCGAGAGACACACACACGCACACACAGGGCGAGACACACACACACACACACACACACACAGGGCGAGACACACACACACACACACACACAGAGGGCGAGAGAGACACACACACACACACACACACACAGAGGGCGAGAGACACACACACACACACACACACAGAGGGCGAGAGACACACACACGCACACAGAGGGCGAGAGACACACACACACACAGAGGGCGAGAGAGACACACACACACACACACACACACACACACACACACACACACAGAGGGCGAGACACACACACACACACACACACACAGAGGGCGAGAGAGACACACACACACACACACACAGGGCGAGACACACACACACACACAGGGTGAGAGAGACACACACACACACAGGGCGAGAGAGACACACACACACACAGGGCGAGAGAGACACACACACACACACACAGGGCGAGAGACACACACCACACACAGGGCGAGAGACACACACACACACAGAACCTTGCTTGTGTTTCAGCAGGCTGGATAACTGAGTGAATCCCTTCCTGCACTCAGAGCAGTTGAACGGCTTCTCCCCGGTGTGAATGCGTCGATGAATGTCTAGCTGGGATGGGTAACTGAATCCC
>JANJGN010002927.1:0-55584 GCA_026770705.1 Isurus oxyrinchus
GCACTGTCGGAGGGTCAGTGCTGAGGGAGAGCCGCACTGTGGGAGGGTCAGTACTGAGGGAGAGCCGCACTGTCGGAGGGTCAGTGCTGAGGGAGAGCCGCACTGTCGCAGGGTCAGTGCTGAGGGAGCGCGGCACTGTGGGAGGGTCAGTGCTGAGGGAGAGCCGCACTGTCGGAGGGTCAGTGCTGAGGGAGAGCCGCACTGTCGGAGGGTCAGTGCTGAGGGAGAGCTGCACTGTCGGAGGGTCAGTGCTGAGGGAGTGCCGCACTGTCGGAGGGTCAGTGCTGAGGGAGCGCCGCACTGTCGGAGGGTCAGTGTTGAGGGAGAGCCGCACTCTGGGAGGGTCAGTGCTGAGGGAGAGCCGCACTGTCGGAGGGTCAGTGCTGAGGGAGCGCCGCACTGTCGGAGGGTCAGTGCTGAGGGAGAACCGCACTGTCAGAGGGTCATTGCTGAGGGAGCGCCGCACTGTGGGAGGGTCAGTACTGAGGGAGCGCCGCACTGTGGGAGGGTCAGTACTGAGGGAGAGCCGCACTGAGGGAGGGTCTGTGCTGAGGGAGAGCCACACTGTGGGAGGGTCAGTGCTGAGGGAGAGCCGCACTGTTGGAGGGTCAGTACTGAGGGAGAGCCGCACTGTGGGAGGGTCAGTGCTGAGGGAGAGCCGCACTGTGGGAGGGTCAGTGCTGAGGGAGCGCCGCACTGTGGGAGGGTCAGTGCTGAGGGAGCGCCGCACTGTCGGAGGGTCTGTGCTGAGGGAGAGCCGCACTGTCGGAGGGTCAGTACTGAGGGAGAGCTGCACTGTCGGAGTGTCAGTGCTGAGGGAGAGCCGCACTGTCGGAGGGTCAGTGCTGAGGGAGAGCCGCACTGTCGGAGGGTCAGTGCTGAGGGAGAGCCGCACTGTCGGAGGGTCAGTACTGAGGGAGAGCTGCACTGTCGGATGGTCAGTACTGAGGGAGAGCCGCACTGTGGGAGGGTTGTGGAGTAGTCCCTTTTTCTCTCATTGCCCTTCTCTCTCTCCTTCTCTCTCTCTCTCTCTCTCTCTCTCTTTATCTCTCTCACTCACTCTCTCTGTCGCTGCCTTTCTCTCTCTATCTGAGGATCTGCTGGCTCATCAATTATTACTGTATGACAGCTGCAGAAACCCAGCAGTATTATCTGCAGCTCAGTAATTACAGGAAAAGTCACGTCAGCAGCTACACTGACCTTGTCCAGTCACAGGTTCAGCATCGCTCATTACCACCGAATGCGGAGCAACCGATAGTATCTGCAGGAGAGCAGTGATCTCTGCATTGTACCTGTCCCTGGGAGGAGTGCTGGATGCTGACACTGGGTATAAAGTGGGGAGGGGGTTACACTGTCAGGGTAGTGTAGAGGGAGCTCTGTATTGTACCTGTCCCTGGGAGGAGTGCTGGATGCTGACACTGGGTATAAAGTGGGGAGGGGGTTACACTGTCAGGGTAGTGCAGAGGGAGCTCTGTATTGTACCTGTCCCTGGGAGGAGTGCTGGATGCTGACACTGGGTATAAAGTGGGGAGGGGGTTACACTGTCAGGGTAGTGTAGAGGGAGCTCTGTATTGTACCTGTCCCTGGGAGTGCTGGATGCTGACACTGGGTATAAAGTGGGGAGGGGGTTACACTGTCAGGGTAGTGTAGAGGGAGCTCTGTATTGTACCTGTCCCTGGGAGGAGTGCTGGATGCTGACACTGGGTATAAAGTGGATTTGTTTACACCCCTCACTGTAACACTGATATACCCCACACCACTCACTGTAACACTCTGATATACCCCACACCCCTCACTCTAACACTCTGATATACCACACACACCTCACTGTAACACTCTGATATACCCCACACCCCTCACTGTAACACACTGATATACCCCACACCCCTCACTGTAACTCTCTGATATACCCCACACCCCTCACTGTAACACTCTGATATATCCCACACCCCTCACTGTAACACTCTGATATACCTCACGCCCCTCACTGTAACACTCTGATATATCCCACGCCCCTCACTGTAACACTGTGATATACCCCACACCCCTCACTGTAACACTCTGATATATCCCACACCCCTCACTGTAACACTCTGATATACCCCACACCCCTCACTGTAACACTCTGATATATCCCACACCCCTCACTGTAACACTCTGATATATCCCACACCCCTCACTGTAACATTCTGATATACCCCACACCCCTCACTGTAACACTCTGATATATCCCACACCCCTCACTGTAACACTCTGATATACCCCACACCCCTCACTGTAACACTCTGATATATCCCACACCCCTCACTGTAACACTCTGATATAACTCACACACCTCACTGTAACACTCTGATATACCCCACACCCCTCACTGTCACACTCTGATATACCCCACACCCCTCACTGTAACACTCTGATATATCCCACACCCCTCACTGTAACACTCTGATATATCCCACACCCCTCACTGTAACACTCTGATATATCCCACACCCCTCACTGTAACTCTCTGATATATCACACACCCCTCACTGTAACACACTGATATACCCCACACCCCTCACTGTAACACTCTGATATATCTCACACCCCTCACTGTAACTCTCTGATATATCACACACCCCTCACTGTAACACACTGATATACACCACACCCCTCACTGTAACACTCTGATATATCTCACACCCTTCACTGTAACACTCTGATATATCCCACACCCCTCACTGTAACACTCTGATATATCCCACACCCCTCACTGTAACTCTCTGATATATCACACACCCCTCACTGTAACACACTGATATACACCACACCCCTCACTGTAACACACTGATATACCCCACACCCCTCACTGTAACACTCTGATATACCCCACACCCCTCACTGTAACACTGATATATCCCACACCCCTCACTGTAACACTCTGATGTACCCGACACCCCTCACTGTAACACTCTGATATACCCCACACCCCTCACTGTAACACACTGATATACCCCACACCCCTCACTGTAACACTCTGATATATCCCACACCCCACACTGTAACACACTGATATACCCCACACCCCTCAGTGTAACACTCTGATATACCCCACACCCCTCACTGTAACACTCTGATATATCCCACACCCCTCACTGTAACACTCTGATATATCCCACACCCCTCACTGTAACACTCTGATATATCCCACACCCCTCACTGTAACACTCTGATATACCCCACACCCCTCACTGTAACACTCTGATATATCCCACACCCCTCACTGTAACACTGTGATATAACCCACACCCCTCACTGTAACACTCTGATATATTCCACACCCCTCACTGTAACACTCTGATGTACCCCTCACCCCTCACTGTAACACTCTGATATACTCCACACCACTCACTGTAACACACTGATATACCCCACACCCCTCACTGTAACACTCTGATATATCCCACACCCCTCACTGTAACACTCTGATATATCCCACACCCCTCACTGTAACACTCTGATATATCACACACCCCTCACTGTAACACTCTGATATACCCCACACCCCACATTGTAACACTCTGATATACCCCACACCCCTCACTGTAACACTCTGATATACCCCACACCCCACATTGTAACACTCTGATATATCCCACATCCCTCACTGTAACACACTGATATACCCCAAACCCCTCACTGTAACACTCTGATATACCCCACACCCCTCACTGTAACACTCTGATATACCACACACCCCTCACTGTAACACTCTGATATACTCCACACCCCACATTGTAACACTCTGATATACCCCACACCCCTCACTGTAACACTGATATACCCCACACCCCTCACTGTAACACTGATATACCTCACATCTCTCACTGTAACACTCTGATATACCCCACACACCTCACTGTAACACTCTGATATACCCCACACCCCTCACTGTAACACTCTGATATACCCCACACCCCTCACTGTAACACTCTGATATACCCCACATCCCTCACTGTAACACTCTGATATACCCCACACCCCTCACTGTAACACTGATATACCTCACATCTCTCACTGTAACACTCTGATATACCCCACACACCTCACTGTAACACTCTGATATACCCCACACCCCACATTGTAACACTCTGATATATCCCACATCCCTCACTGTAACACACTGATATACCCCACACCCCTCACTGTAACACTCTGATATACCCCACACCCCTCACTGTAACACTCTGATATACTCCACACCCCACATTGTAACACTCTGATATACCCCACACCCCTCACTATAACACTGATATACCCCACACCCCTCACTGTAACATTCTGATATACCCCACACCCCTCACTGTAACATTCTGATATACCCCACACCCCTCACTGTAACACTCTGATATACCCCACACCCCTCACTGTAACACTCTGATATATCCCACATCCCTCACTGTAACACACTGATATACCCCACACCCCTCACTGTAACACTCTGATATACCACACACCCCTCACTGTAACACTCTGATATACTCCACACCCCACATTGTAACACTCTGATATACCCCACACCCCTCACTGTAACACTCTGATATACCCCACACCCCTCACTGTAACACTGATATACCCCACACCCCTCACTGTAACACTCTGATATACCCCACACCCCTCACTGTAACACTCTGATATATCCCACACACCTCACTGTAACACACTGATATACCCCACACCCATCACTGTAACACTCTGATGTACCCGACACCCCTCACTGTAACACTCTGATATACCCCACACCCCTCACCGTAACACTCTGATATATCCCACACCCCTCACTGTAACACACTGATATACCCCACACCCCTCAGTGTAACTCTCTGATATACCCCACACCCCTCACTGTAACACTCTGATATATCCCACACCCCTCACTGTAACACTCTGATATATCCCACACCCCTCACTGTAACACTCTGATATACCCCACACCCCTCACTGTAACACTCTGATATATCCCACACCCCTCACTGTAACACTGTGATATAACCCACACCCCTCACTGTAACACTGATATACCCCACACCCCTCACTGTAACACTCTGATATATTCCACACCCCTCACTGTAACACTCTGATGTACCCCTCACCCCTCACTGTAACACTCTGATATACTCCACACCACTCACTGTAACACTCTGATATACCCCACACCCCTCACTGTAACACACTGATATACCCCACACCCCTCACCGTAACACTCTGATATATCCCACACCCCTCACTGTAACACACTGATATACCCCACACCCCTCAGTGTAACTCTCTGATATACCCCACACCCCTCAGTGTAACTCTCTGATATACCCCACACCCCTCACTGTAACACTCTGATATATCCCACACCCCTCACTGTAACACTCCGATATACCCCACACCCCTCACTGTAACACACTGATATACCCCACACCCCTCACTCTAACACTCTGATATATCCCACACCCCTCACTGTAACACTCCGATATACCCCACACCCCTCACTGTAACACTGATATACCCCACACCCCTCACTGTAACACTCTGATATATCCCACACCCCTCACTGTAACATTCTGATATACCCCACACCCCTCACTGTAACACTCTGATATATTCCACACCCCTCACTGTAACACTCTGATGTACCCCTCACCCCTCACTGTAACACTCTGATATACTCCACACCACTCACTGTAACACACTGATATACCCCACACCCCTCACTGTAACACTCTGATATATCCCACACCCCTCACTGTAACACACTGATATACCCCACACCCCTCACTGTAACACTCTGATATACCCCACACCCCTCACTGTAACACTCTGATATACCCCACGCCCCTCACTGTAACACTCTGATATACCCCACACCCCTCACTGTAACACTGATATATATCCCACACCCCTCACTGTAACACTCTGATATACCCCACACTCCTCACTGTAACACTCTGATATATCCCACACCCCTCACTGTAACACTCTGATATACCCCACACCCCTCACTGTAACACTCTGATATACCCCACACCCCACACTGTAACTCTGATATACCCCACACCCCTCACTGTAACACTCTGATATACCCCACACCCCACACTGTAACACTCTGATATACCCCACGCCCCTCACTGTAACACTCTGATATATCCCACACCCCTCACTGTAACACTCTGATATATCCCACACCCCTCACTGTAACTCTCTGATATACCCCACACCCCTCACTGTAACACTCTGATATACCCCACACCCCTCACTGTAACACTCTGATATATCCCACACCCCTGAGTCTAACACTCTGATATATCCCACACCCGTCACTGTAACACTCTGATATATCCCACACCCCTCAGTCTAACACTCTGATATATCCCACACCCGTCACTGTAACACTCTGATATACCCCACACCGCTCACTGTAACACTCTGATATATCCCACACCCCTCACTGTAACACACTGATATATCCCACACCCCTCACTGTAACACTCTGATATATCCCACACCCCTCACTGTAACACTCTGATATACCCCACACCCCTCACTGTAACACTCTGATATACACCACACCCCTCACTGTAACACTCTGATATACCCCACACCCCTCACTGTAACACTCTGATATACCCCACACCCCTCAATGTAACACTCTGATATATCCCACACCCCTCACTGTAACACTCTGATATAGCCCACACCACCACTGTAACACTCTGATATATCCCACACCCCTCACTGTAACACTCTGATATACCCCACAGCGCTCACTGTAACACTCTGATATATCCCACGCCCCTCACTGTAACACTCTGATATATCCCACGCCCCTCACTGTAACACTCTGATATACCCCACACCCCTCACTGTAACACTCTGATTTACCCCACACCCCTCACTGTAACACTCTGATATACCCCACACCCCTCACTGTAACACTCTGATATATCCCACATCCCTGTCTGTAACACACTGATATACCCCACACCCCTCACTGTAACACTCTGATATATCCCACATCCCTGTCTGTAACACACTGATATACCCCACACCCCTCACTGTAACACTCTGATATACCCCACACCCCTCACTGTAACACTCTGATATATCACACACCCCTCACTGTAACACTCTGATATACCCCACACCCCACATTGTAACACTCTGATATACCCCACACACCTCACTGTAACACTCTGATATATCCCACATCCCTCACTGTAACAGACTGATATACCCCACACCCCTCACTGTAACACACTGATATACCCCACACCCCTCACTGTAACACTCTGATATACCCCACACCCCTCACTGTAACACTGATATACCCCACACCCCTCACTGTAACACTGATACACCTCACATCTCTCACTGTAACACTCTGATATACCCCACACACCTCACTGTAACACTCTGATATACCCCACACCCCTCACTGTAACACTCTGATATACCCCACACCCCTCTCTGTAACACTCTGATATACCCCACATCCCTCACTGTAACACTCTGATATACCCCACACCCCTCACTGTAACACTGATATACCTCACATCTCTCACTGTAACACTCTGATATACCCCACACACCTCACTGTAACACTCTGATATACCCCACACCCCACATTGTAACACTCTGATATATCCCACATCCCTCACTGTAACACACTGATATACCCCACACCCCTCACTGTAACACTCTGATATACCCCACACCCCTCACTGTAACACTCTGATATACCCCACACCCCTCACTGTAACACTGATATACCCCACACCCCTCACTGTAACACTCTGATATACCCCACACCCCTCACTGTAACATTCTGATATACCCCACACCCCTCACTGTAACACTCTGATATACCCCACACCCCTCACTGTAACACTCTGATATACCCCACACCCCTCACTGTAACACTCTGATATACCCCACACCCCACATTGTAACACTCTGATATATCCCACATCCCTCACTGTAACACACTGATATACCCCACACCCCTCACTGTAACACTCTGATATACCACACACCCCTCACTGTAACACTCTGATATACCCCACACCCCACATTGTAACACTCTGATATACCCCACACCCCTCACTGTAACACTCTGATATACCCCACACCCCTCACTGTAACACTGATATACCCCACACCCCTCACTGTAACACTCTGATATACCCCACACCCCTCACTGTAACACTCTGATATATCCCACACCCCTCACTGTAACACTGTGATATAACCCACACCCCTCACTGTAACACTGATATACCCCACACCCCTCACTGTAACACTCTGATATATTCCACACCCCTCACTGTAACACTCTGATGTACCCCTCACCCCTCACTGTAACACTCTGATATACTCCACACCACTCACTGTAACACTCTGATATACCCCACACCCCTCACTGTAACACACTGATATACCCCACACCCCTCACCGTAACACTCTGATATATCCCACACCCCTCACTGTAACACACTGATATACCCCACACCCCTCAGTGTAACTCTCTGATATACCCCACACCCCTCAGTGTAATTCTCTGATATACCCCACACCCCTCACTGTAACACTCTGATATATCCCACACCCCTCACTGTAACACTCTGATATATCCCACACCCCTCACTGTAACACTCCGATATACCCCACACCCCTCACTGTAACACACTGATATACCCCACACCCCTCACTCTAACACTCTGATATATCCCACACCCCTCACTGTAACACTCCGATATACCCCACACCCCTCACTGTAACACTGATATACCCCACACCCCTCACTGTAACACTCTGATATATCCCACACCCCTCACTGTAACATTCTGATATACCCCACACCCCTCACTGTAACACTCTGATATATCCCACACCCCTCACTGTAACAATCTGATATACCCCACACCCCTCACTGTAACACTCTGATATATTCCACACCTCTCACTGTAACACTCTGATGTACCCCTCACCCCTCACTGTAACACTCTGATATACTCCACACCACTCACTGTAACACACTGATATACCCCACACCCCTCACTGTAACACTCTGATATATCCCACACCCCTCACTGTAACACACTGATATACCCCACACCCCTCACTGTAACACTCTGATATACCCCACCCCCCTCACTGTAACACTCTGATATACCCCACGCCCCTCACTGTAACACTCTGATATACCCCACACCCCTCACTGTAACACTGATATATATCCCACACCCCTCACTGTAACACTCTGATATACCCCACACTCCTCACTGTAACACTCTGATATATCCCACACCCCTCACTGTAACACTCTGATATACCCCACACCCCTCACTGTAACACTCTGATATACCCCACACCCCACACTGTAACTCTGATATACCCCACACCCCTCACTGTAACACTCTGATATACCCCACACCCCACACTGTAACACTCTGATATACCCCACGCCCCTCACTGTAACACTCTGATATATCCCACACCCCTCACTGTAACACTCTGATATATCCCACACCCCTCACTGTAACTCTCTGATATATCCCACACCCCTCACTGTAACACTCTGATATACCCCACACCCCTCACTGTAACACTCTGATATATCCCACACCCCTGAGTCTAACACTCTGATATATCCCACACCCCTCACTGTAACACTCTGATATACCCCACACCCCTCACTGTAACACACTGATATACCCCACACCCGTCACTGTAACACTCTGATATATCCCACACCCCTCAGTCTAACACTCTGATATATCCCACACCCGTCACTGTAACACTCTGATATACCCCACACCGCTCACTGTAACACTCTGATATATCCCACACCCCTCACTGTAACACACTGATATATCCCACACCCCTCACTGTAACACTCTGATATATCCCACACCCCTCACTGTAACACTCTGATATACCCCACACCCCTCACTGTAACACTCTGATATACACCACACCCCTCACTGTAACACTCTGATATACCCCACACCCCTCACTGTAACACTCTGATATACCCCACACCCCTCAATGTAACACTCTGATATATCCCACACCCCTCACTGTAACACTCTGATATAGCCCACACCACCACTGTAACACTCTGATATACCCCACACCCCTCACTGTAACACTCTGATATACCCCACACCCCTCAATGTAACACTCTGATATATCCCACACCCCTCACTGTAACACTCTGATATAGCCCACACCACCACTGTAACACTCTGATATACCCCACACCCCTCACTGTAACTCTGATATACCCCACAGCGCTCACTGTAACACTCTGATATATCCCACACCCCTCACTGTAACACTGATATATCCCACACCCCTCACTGTAACACTCTGATATATCCCACGCCCCTCACTGTAACACTCTGATATACCCCACACCCCTCACTGTAACACTCTGATTTACCCCACACCCCTCACTGTAACACTCTGATATACCCCACACCCCTCACTGTAACACTCTGATATATCCCACATCCCTGTCTGTAACACACTGATATACCCCACACCCCTCACTGTAACACTCTGATATATCCCACATCCCTGTCTGTAACACTCTGATATACCCCACACCCCACATTGTAACACTCTGATATACCCCACACCCCTCACTGTAACACTCTGATATACCCCACACCCCACATTGTAACACTCTGATATATCCCACATCCCTCACTGTAACACACTGATATACCCCACACCCCTCACTGTAACACACTGATATACCCCACACCCCTCACTGTAACACTCTGATATACCCCACACCCCTCACTGTAACACTGATATACCCCACACCCCTCACTGTAACACTGATATACCTCACATCTCTCACTGTAACACTCTGATATACCCCACACACCTCACTGTAACACTCTGATATACCCCACACCCCTCACTGTAACACTCTGATATACCCCACACCCCTCTCTGTAACACTCTGATATACCCCACATCCCTCACTGTAACACTCTGATATACCCCACACCCCTCACTGTAACACTGATATACCTCACATCTCTCACTGTAACACTCTGATATACCCCACACACCTCACTGTAACACTCTGATATACCCCACACCCCACATTGTAACACTCTGATATATCCCACATCCCTCACTGTAACACACTGATATACCCCACACCCCTCACTGTAACACTCTGATATACCCCACACCCCTCACTGTAACACTCTGATATACCCCACACCCCTCACTGTAACACTGATATACCCCACACCCCTCACTGTAACACTCTGATATACCCCACACCCCTCACTGTAACATTCTGATATACCCCACACCCCTCACTGTAACACTCTGATATACCCCACACCCCTCACTGTAACACTCTGATATACCCCACACCCCTCACTGTAACACTCTGATATACCCCACACCCCACATTGTAACACTCTGATATATCCCACATCCCTCACTGTAACACACTGATATACCCCACACCCCTCACTGTAACACTCTGATATACCACACACCCCTCACTGTAACACTCTGATATACCCCACACCCCACATTGTAACACTCTGATATACCCCACACCCCTCACTGTAATACTCTGATATACCCCACACCCCTCACTGTAACACTCTGATATACCCCACACCCCTCACTGTAACACTGATATATCCCACACCCCTCACTGTAACACTGATATATCCCACACCCCTCACTGTAACACTCTGATATACCACACACCCCTCACTGTAACACTCTGATATACCCCACACCCCTCACTGTAACACTCTGATATATCCCACACCCCTCACTGTAACACACTGATATACCCCACACCCCTCACTGTAACACACTGATATATCCCACACCCCTCACTGTAACACTCTGATATACCCCACACCCCTCATTGTAACACTCTGATATACCCCACACTCCTCACTGTAACACTCTGATATACCCCACACCCCTCACTGTAACAGTCTGATATATCCCACACCCCTCACTGTAGCACTCTGATATACCCCACACCGCTCTCTGTGACAATCCGCTATAAGTGACACACTCACCGTAATACTCTGTCTATAAGTCGCAGCCCTCAGTCAGCGACAGCAGCACATGAACAGGAGCATCACTGCAAAGAGCAGACAGAAAGCCCCAGCGAGGACATTCCTCATCATCCCACTCAGGGTGTCTGTGTGAGAGAATACTGTAAATAAACCACACATCCAACGCTGCCTCACATACCCTCTTATTCTCATCACCTACTACCTTCACACGCACTGCTGTTATAATTCAGCCCCGCTGGGTTAGAGAGAGAGAGAGGGGAAATCAGCCAGGGCTCCTGCTCCTGATCACTGTCCAGTGATCCCTGGGTTAGAGAGAGAGAGAGCGGGGAAATCAGCCAGGGTTCCTGCTCCTGATCACTGTCCAGTGATCCCTGGGTTAGAGAGAGAGAGAGGAAATCAGCCAGGGTTCCTGCTCCTGATCACTGTCCAGTGATCCCTGGGTTAGAGAGAGAGAGGAAATCAGCCAGGGTTCCTGCTCCTGATCACTGTCCAGTGATCCCTGGGTTAGACAGAGAGGGGAAATCAGCCAGGGTTCCTGCTCCTGGTCACTGTCCAGTGATCCCTGGGTTAGAGAGAGAGAGAGAGGAAATCAGCCAGGGTTCCTGCTCCTGATCACTGTCCAGTGATCCCTGGGTTAGAGAGAGAGAGGAAATCAGCCAGGGTTCCTGCTCCTGATCACTGTCCAGTGATCCCTGGGTTAGAGAGAGAGAGGGGAAATCAGCCAGGGTTCCTGCTCCTGATCACTGTCCAGTGATCCCTGGGTTAGAGAGAGAGAGAGAGGGGAAATCAGCCAGGGTTCCTGCTCCTGATCACTGTCCAGTGATCCCTGGGTTAGAGAGAGAGAGCGGGGAAATCAGCCAGGGTTCCTGCTCCTGATCACTGTCCAGTGATCCCTGGGTTAGAGAGAGAGAGAGAGGGGAAATCAGCCAGGGTTCCTGCTCCTGATCACTGTCCAGTGATCCCTGGGTTAGAGAGAGAGAGAGGGGAAATCAGCCAGGGTTCCTGCTCCTGATCACTGTCCAGTGATCCCTGGGTTAGAGAGAGAGAGAGAGAGGGGAAATCAGCCTGGGTTCCTGCTCCTGATCACTGTCCAGTGATCCCTGGGTTAGAGAGAGAGAGAGGGGAAATCAGCCAGGGTTCCTGCTCCTGATCACTGTCCAGTGATCCCTGGGTTAGAGAGAGAGAGGGGAAATCAACCAGGGTTCCTGCTCCTGATCACTGTCCAGTGATCCCTGGGTTAGAGAGAGAGAGGGGAAATCAGCCAGGGTTCCTGCTCCTGATCACTGTGCAGTGATCCCTGGGTTAGAGAGAGAGAGAGAGGGGAAATCAACCAGGGTTCCTGCTCCTGATCACTGTCCAGTGATCCCTGGGTTAGAGAGAGAGAGGGGAAATCAACCAGGGTTCCTGCTCCTGATCACTGTCCAGTGATCCCTGGGTTAGAGAGAGAGAGAGGAAATCAGCCAGGGTTCCTGTTCCTGATCACTGTCCAGTGATCCCTGGGTTAGAGAGAGCGAGAGAGAGGGGAAATCAGCCAGGGTTCCTGCTCCTGATCACTGTCCAGTGATCCCTGGGTTAGAGAGAGAGAGAGAGGGGAAATCAGCCAGGGTTCCTGCTCCTGATCACTGTCCAGTGATCCCTGGGTTAGAGAGAGAGAGGGGAAATCAGCCAGGGTTCCTGCTCCTGATCACTGTCCAGTGATCCCTGGGTTAGAGAGAGAGAGAGAGGGGAAATCAGCCAGGGTTCCTGCTCCTGATCACTGTCCAGTGATCCCTGGGTTAGAGAGAGAGAGGGGAAATCAACCAGGGTTCCTGCTCCTGATCACTGTCCAGTGATCCCTGGGTTAGAGAGAGAGAGAGGAAATCAGCCAGGGTTCCTGTTCCTGATCACTGTCCAGTGATCCCTGGGTTAGAGAGAGCGAGAGAGAGGGGAAATCAGCCAGGGTTCCTGCTCCTGATCACTGTCCAGTGATCCCTGGGTTAGAGAGAGAGAGAGAGGGGAAATCAGCCAGGGTTCCTGCTCCTGATCACTCTCCAGTGATCCCTGGGTTAGAGAGAGAGAGAGAGGGGAAATCAGCCAGGGTTCCTGCTCCTGATCACTGTCCAGTGATCCCTGGGTTAGAGAGAGAGAGAGAGAGGGGAAATCAGCCAGGGTTCCTGCTCCTGATCACTGTCCAGTGATCCCTGGGTTAGAGAGAGAGAGAGAGGGGAAATCAGCCAGGGTTCCTGCTCCTGGTCACTGTCCAGTGATCCGTGGGTTAGAGAGAGAGAGGGGAAATCAGCCAGGGTTCCTGCTGCTGATCACTGTCCAGTGATCCCTGGGTCAGAGAGAGAGAGAGAGGGTAAATCAGCCAGGGTTCCTGCTCCTGATCACTGTCTAGTGATCCCTGGGTTAGAGAGAGAGAGGGGAAATCAGCCAGGGTTCCTGCTCCTGATCACTGTCCAGTGATCCCTGGGTTAGAGAGAGAGAGGGGAAATCAGCCAGGGTTCCTGCTCCTGATCACTGTCCAGTGATCCCTGGGTTAGAGAGAGAGAGGGGAAATCAGCCAGGGTTCCTGCTCCTGATCACTGTCCAGTGATCCCTGGGTTAGAGAGAGAGAGAGAGGGGAAATCAGCCAGGGTTCCTGCTCCTGATCACTGTCCAGTGATCCCTGGGTTAGAGAGAGAGAGAGGGGAAATCAGCCAGGGTTCCTGCTCCTGATCTCTGTCCAGTGATCCCTGGGTTAGAGAGAGAGGGGAAATCAGCCAGGGTTCCTGTTCCTGATCACTGTCCAGTGATCCCTGGGTTAGAGAGAGAGAGGAAATCAGCCAGGGTTCCTGCTCCTGAACACTGTCCAGTGATCCCTGGGTTAGAGAGAGAGAGAGGGGAAATCAGCCAGGGTTCCTGTTCCTGATCACTGTCCAGTGATCCCTGGGTTAGAGAGAGAGAGAGAGAGGAAATCAGCCAGGGTTCCTGCTCCTGATCACTGTCCAGTGATCCCTGGGTTAGAGAGAGAGGGGAAATCAGCCAGGGTTCCTGCTCCTGATCACTGTCCAGTGATCCCTGGGTTAGAGAGAGAGAGGGGAAATCAGCCAGGGTTCCTGTTCCTGATCACTGTCCAGTGATCCCTGGGTTAGAGAGAGAGAGGGGAAATCAGCCAGGGTTCCTGTTCCTGATCACTGTCCAGTGATCCCTGGGTTAGAGAGAGAGAGGGGAAATCAGCCAGGGTTCCTGTTCCTGATCACTGTCCAGTGATCCCTGGGTTAGAGAGAGAGAGAGAGGGGAAATCAGCCAGGGTTCCTGTTCCTGATCACTGTCCAGTGATCCCTGGGTTAGAGAGAGAGAGAGAGGGGAAATCAGCCAGGGTTCCTGCTCCTGATCACTGTCCAGTGATCCCTGGGTTAGAGAGAGAGAGGGGAAATCAACCAGGGTTCCTGCTCCTGATCACTGTCCAGTGATCCCTGGGTTAGAGAGAGAGAGAGGAAATGAGCCAGGGTTCCTGTTCCTGATCACTGTCCAGTGATCCCTGGGTTAGAGAGAGCGAGAGAGAGGGGAAATCAGCCAGGGTTCCTGCTCCTGATCACTGTCCAGTGATCCCTGGGTTAGAGAGAGAGAGAGAGGGGAAATCAGCCAGGGTTCCTGCTCCTGATCACTCTCCAGTGATCCCTGGGTTAGAGAGAGAGAGAGAGGGGAAATCAGCCAGGGTTCCTGCTCCTGATCACTGTCCAGTGATCCCTGGGTTAGAGAGAGAGAGAGAGAGGGGAAATCAGCCAGGGTTCCTGCTCCTGATCACTGTCCAGTGATCCCTGGGTTAGAGAGAGAGAGAGAGGGGAAATCAGCCAGGGTTCCTGCTCCTGGTCACTGTCCAGTGATCCGTGGGTTAGAGAGAGAGAGGGGAAATCAGCCAGGGTTCCTGCTGCTGATCACTGTCCAGTGATCCCTGGGTCAGAGAGAGAGAGAGAGGGGAAATCAGCCAGGGTTCCTGCTCCTGATCACTGTCTAGTGATCCCTGGGTTAGAGAGAGAGAGGGGAAATCAGCCAGGGTTCCTGCTCCTGATCACTGTCCAGTGATCCCTGGGTTAGAGAGAGAGAGGGGAAATCAGCCAGGGTTCCTGCTCCTGATCACTGTCCAGTGATCCCTGGGTTAGAGAGAGAGAGAGAGGGGAAATCAGCCAGGGTTCCTGCTCCTGATCACTGTCCAGTGATCCCTGGGTTAGAGAGAGAGAGGGGAAATCAGCCAGGGTTCCTGTTCCTGATCTCTGTCCAGTGATTCCTGGGTTAGAGAGAGAGAGAGAGAGGAAATCAGCCAGGGTTCCTGCTCCTGATCACTGTCCAGTGATCCCTGGGTTAGAGAGAGAGGGGAAATCAGCCAGGGTTCCTGCTCCTGATCACTGTCCAGTGATCCCTGGGTTAGAGAGAGAGAGGGGAAATCAGCCAGGGTTCCTGCTCCTGATCACTGTCCAGTGATCCCTGGGTTAGAGAGAGAGAGGAAATCAGCCAGGGTTCCTGCTCCTGATCACTGTCCAGTGATCCCTGGGTTAGAGAGAGAGAGAGGGGAAATCAGCCAGGGTTCCTGCTCCTGATCACTGTCCAGTGATCCCTGGGTTAGAGAGAGAGAGAGGGGAAATCAGCCAGGGTTCCTGCTCCTGATCACTGTCCAGTGTTCCCTGGGTTAGAGAGAGAGAGGGGAAATCAGCCAGGGTTCCTGCTCCTGATCACTGTCCAGTGATCTCTGGGTTAGAGAGAGAGAGAGGGGAAATCAGCCAGGGTTCCTGCTCCTGATCACTGTCCAGTGTTCCCTGGGTTAGAGAGAGAGAGGGGAAATCAGCCAGGGTTCCTGCTCCTGATCACTGTCCAGTGTTCCCTGGGTTAGAGAGAGAGAGGGGAAATCAGCCAGGGTTCCTGCTCCTGATCACTGTCCAGTGATCTCTGGGTTAGAGAGAGAGAGAGGGGAAATCAGCCAGGGTTCCTGCTCCTGATCACTGTCCAGTGATCCCTGGGTTAGAGAGAGAGAGAGAGAGGGGAAATCAGCCAGGGTTCCTGCTCCTGATCACTGTCCAGTGACCCCTGGGTTAGAGAGAGAGAGAGGGGAAATCAGCCAGGGTTCCTGCTCCTGATCACTGTCCAGTGATCCCTGGGTTAGAGAGAGAGAGGTGAAATCAGCCTGGGTTCCTGCTCCTGATCGCTGTCCAGTGATCCCTGGGTTAGAGAGAGAGAGAGAGGGGAAATCAGCCAGGGTTCCTGCTCCTGATCACTGTCCAGTGATCCCTGGGTTAGAGAGAGAGAGAGAGGAAATCAGCCTGGGTTCCTGCTCCTGATCACTGTCCAGTGATCCCTGGGTTAGAGAGAGAGAGAGAGGGGAAATCAGCCAGGGTTCCTGCTCCTGATCACTGTCCAGTGATCCCTGGGTTAGAGAGAGAGAGAGAGGAAATCAGCCTGGGTTCCTGCTCCTGATCACTGTCCAGTGATCCCTGGGTTAGAGAGAGAGAGAGAGGGGAAATCAGCCAGGGTTCCTGCTCCTGATCACTGTCCAGTGATCCCTGGGTTAGAGAGAGAGAGAGAGGGGAAATCAGCCAGGGTTCCTGCTCCTGATCACTGTCCAGTGATCCCTGGGTTAGAGAGAGAGAGGGGAAATCAGCCAGGGTTCCTGCTCCTGATCACTGTCCAGTGATCCCTGGGTTAGAGAGAGAGAGAGAGGGGAAATCAGCCAGGGTTCCTGCTCCTGATCACTGTCCAGTGATCCCTGGGTTAGAGAGAGAGAGAGGGGAAATCAGCCAGGGTTCCTGCTCCTGATCACTGTCCAGTGATCCCTGGGTTAGAGAGAGAGGGGAAATCAGCCAGGGTTCCTGCTCCTGATCACTGTCCAGTGATCCCTGGGTTAGAGAGAGAGAGAGGGGAAATCAGCCAGGGTTCCTGCTCCTGATCACTGTCCAGTGATCCCTGGGTTAGAGAGAGAGAGAGAGGGGAAATCAGCCAGGGTTCCTGCTCCTGATCACTGTCCAGTGATCCCTGGGTTAGAGAGAGAGAGAGGGGAAATCAGCCAGGGTTCCTGCTCCTGATCACTGTCCAGTGATCCCTGGGTTAGAGAGAGAGAGAGAGGGGAAATCAGCCAGGGTTCCTGCTCCTGATCACTGTCCAGTGATCCCTGGGTTAGAGAGAGAGAGAGGGGAAATCAGCCAGGGTTCCTGCTCCTGATCACTGTCCAGTGATCCCTGGGTTAGAGAGAGAGAGAGAGGGGAAATCAGCCAGGGTTCCTGCTCCTGATCACTGTCCAGTGATCCCTGGGTTAGAGAGAGAGAGAGGAAATCAGCCAGGGTTCCTGCTCCTGATCACTGTCCAGTGATCCCTGGGTTAGAGAGAGAGAGGAAATCAGCCAGGGTTCCTACTCCTGATCACTGTCCAGTGATCCCTGGGTTAGAGAGAGAGGGGAAATCAGCCAGGGTTCCTGCTCCTGATCACTGTCCAGTGATCCCTGGGTTAGAGAGAGAGAGAGAGGGGAAATCAGCCAGGGTTCCTGCTCCTGATCACTGTCCAGTGATCCCTGGGTTAGAGAGAGAGAGGGGAAATCAGCCAGGGTTCCTGCTCCTGATCACTGTCCAGTGATCCCTGGGTTAGAGAGAGAGAGGAAATCAGCCAGGGTTCCTACTCCTGATCACTGTCCAGTGATCCCTGGGTTAGAGAGAGAGGGGAAATCAGCCAGGGTTCCTGCTCCTGATCACTGTCCAGTGATCCCTGGGTTAGAGAGAGAGAGAGAGAGGAAATCAGCCAGGGTTCCTACTCCTGATCACTGTCCAGTGATCCCTGGGTTAGAGAGAGAGGGGAAATCAGCCAGGGTTCCTGCTCCTGATCACTGTCCAGTGCTCTCACTCACTCTCGGGAAGGTCCGGTTTCTCATTAATCCAAATGTACGTCTGCTGGACTTTGTCCTCATCATAGTCACTGTAATCCCACCAGCTTCGGAGCGGACTCCGCCAGCGCTGGACACCTGCAAGAAGCCAGAGAGCGGAATTAGGGGTTTGGGGAACTAATCGGTCACTCAGTGAGCAGGGACTGAACGAGACTCTGACCGCCAGTGAACGGGGGCAGGGAGACAGACTGACCGCCAGTGAACGGGGGCTGGGAGACAGACTGACCGCCAGTGAACGGGGACAGGGAGACAGACTGACCGCCAGTGAACGGGGACAGGGAGACAGACTGACCGCCAGTGAACGGGGGCAGGGAGACAGACTGACCGCCAGTGAACGGGGGCAGGGAGACAGACTGACCGCCAGTGAACGGGGACAGGGAGACAGACTGACCGCCAGTGAATGCAAAAAGGGAGACAGACTGACCGCCAGTGAATGAGGCCTGTGAGACAGACTGACCGCCAGTGAATGGGGACAGGTAGACAGAGTATCCGCCAGTGAATGGGGGCAGGGAGACAGACTGACCGCCAGTGAATGGGGACAGGTAGACAGAGTATCCGCCAGTGAATGGGGGCAGGGAGACAGACTGACCGCCAGTGAATGGGGACAGGGAGAGTGACCACCAGTGAACGGGCACAGGGAGACAGAGTGACCGCCAGTGAATAGGGACAGGGAGACAGAGTGACCGCCAGTGAATGTGGAGAAGGAGACAGACTGACCGCCAGTGAACGGGGACAGGGAGACAGACTGACCGCCAGTGAACGGGGACAAGGTGACACAGTGACCGCCAGAGAATGGGGGCAGGGAGACAGACTGACCGCCAGTGAATGGGGCAGGGAGACACAGTGACCGCCAGTGAACGGGGCAGGGAGTCAGACTGACCGCCAGTGAATGGGGGCAGGGAGAGTGACCGCCAGTGAACGGGGGCAGGGAGACTGACTGACTGCCAGTGAATGGGGGCAGGGAGAGTGACCGCCAGTGAACGGGGGCAGGGAGACTGACTGACCACCAGTGAACGGGGACAGGGAGACAGACTGACCGCCAGTGAACGGGGACAGTGAGACATACTGACCGCCAGTGAATGGGGAGAAAGAGACAGACTGACTGCCAGTGAATGGGGGCTGGGAGACAGAATGACTGCCCGCCAGTGAATGGGGTCTGGGAGACAGACTGACCGCCAGTGAATGGGGCAGGGAGACAGAGTGACTGACCGCCAGTGAATGGGAAGTGAGAGTGAACGCCAGTGAACGGGGACAGGGAGACGGAGTGACCACCAGTGAACGGGGACAGGGAGACATAGTGACCACCAGTGAACGGGGACAGGGAGACAGACTGACCGCCAGTGAATGGGGGCAGGGAGACAGACTGACCGCCAGTGAATGGGGACAGGGAGACAGACTGACCGCCAGTGAATGGGAAGTGAGAGTGAACGCCAGTGAACGGGGACAGGGTGACAGACTGACCGCCAGTGAATGGGGGCAGGGAGACATACTGACCGCCAGTGAATGGGGAGCAGGGAGACATACTGACCGCCAGTGAATCGGGAGAAGGAGACAGACTGACTGCCAATGAATGGGGGCAGGGAGACAGAGTGACTGCCCGCCAGTGAATGGGGGCTGGGAAACAGACTGACCACCAGTGAACGGGGACACGGAGACAGACTGACCGCCAGTGAATGGGGGCAGGGAGACAGACTGACCGCCAGTGAATGGGGGCAGGGAGACAGACTGACCGCCAGTGAATGGGGGCAGGGAGACAGACTGACCGCCAGTGAATGGGAAGTGAGAGTGAATGCCAGTGAACGGGGACAGGGTGACAGACTGACCGCCAGTGAATGGGGGCAGGGAGACATACTGACCGCCAGTGAATGGGGAGAAGGAGACAGACTGACTGCCAGTGAATGGGGGCAGGGAGACAGAGTGACTGCCCGCCAGTGAATGGGGGCTGGGAAACAGACTGACCACCAGTGAATGGGGCAGGGAGACAGAGTGACTGCCCGCCAGTGAATGGGGGCTGGGAGACAGACTGACCGCCAGTGAATGGGGACAGGGAGACAGACTGACCGCCAGTGAATGGGGACGGGGAGACAGACTTACCACCAGTGAATGGGAAGTGAGAGTGAACGCCAGTGAACGGGGACAGGGAGACAGAGTGACCACCAGTGAATGGGGGCAGGGAGACAGAGTGACCGCCAGTGAACGGGGACAGGGAGACAGAGTGACCGCCAGTGAACGGGGACAGGGAGACAGAGTGACCGCCAGTGAATGGGGGCAGGGAGACAGACTGACCGCCAGTGAATGGGGGCAGGGAGACAGAGTGACCTCCAGTGAACGGGGACAGGGAGACATAGTGACCGCCAGTGAACAGGGACAGGGAGACATAGTGACCGCCAGTGAACGGGGACAGGGAGACAGACTGACCGCCAGTGAACGGGGACAGGGAGACAGACTGACCACCAGTGAATGGGGACAGGGAGACAGACTGACCGCCAGTGAATGGGAAGTGAGAGTGAACGCCAGTGAACAGGGCAGGGAGACAGACTGACAGCCAGTGAACGGGGAGAGGGAGACAGAGTGACTTCCAGTGAACGGGGACAGGGAGACAGACTGACCGTCAGTGAATGGGGACAGGGAGACAGAGTGACTTCCAGTGAATGGGGGCAGGGAGAGTGACCGCCAGTGAACGGGGACAGGGAGAAATACTGACCGCCAGTGAATGGGGCAGGGAGACAGAGTGACTTCCAGTGAATGGGGGAAGGGAGAGTGACCGCCAGTGAACGGGGACAGGGAGACAGACTGACCACCAGTGAACGGGGACAGGGAGACAGACTGACCACCAGTGAATGGGGCAGGGAGACAGAGTGACCGCCGGTGAACGGGGGCAGGGAGACAGAGTGACCGCCAGTGAACGGGGACAGGGAGACAGACTGACCGCCAGTGAACGGGGACAGGGAGACAGACTGACCGCCAGTGAATGGGGCAGGGAGACAGACTGACCGCCAGTGAATGGGGACAGGGAGACAGACTGACCGCCAGTGAATGGGGACAGGGAGACAGACTGACCGCCAGTGAATGGGGAGGAGGAGACAGACTGACCGCCAGTGAATGGGGGCAGGGAGACAGACTGACCACCAGTGAATGGGGCAGGGAGACAGAGTGACCGCCAGTGAATGGGGACAGGGAGACAGACTGATCGCCAGTGAATGGGGGCAGGGAGACAGACTGACCGCCAGTGAATGGGGACAGGGAGACAGACTGACCGCCAGTGAATGGGAAGTGAGAGTGAACGCCAGTGAACAGGGCAGGGAGACAGACTGACAGCCAGTGAACGGGGAGAGGGAGACAGAGTGACTTCCAGTGAACGGGGACAGGGAGACAGACTGACCGTCAATGAATGGGGACAGGGAGACAGAGTGACTTCCAATGAATGGGGGCAGGGAGAGTGAACACCAGTGAACGGGGACAGGGAGAAATACTGACTGCCAGTGAATGGGGCAGGGAGACAGACTGACCGCCAGTGAATGGGGCAGGGAGACAGACTGACCGCCAGTGAATGGGGCAGGGAGACAGACTGACCGCCAGTGAATGGGACAGGGAGACAGACTGACTGCCAGTGAATGGGGGAAGGGAGACAGAGTGACCGCCAGTGAATAGGGGCAGGGAGACAGAGTGACCGCCAGTGAACGGGGACAGGGAGACAGACTGACCGCCAGTGAATGGGGACAGGGAGACAGACTGACCGCCAGTGAATGCGGACAGGGAGACAGACTGACCGCCAGTGAACGGGGACAGGGAGACAGACTGGCCGCCAGAAAATGTGGCAGGGAGACAGACTGACCACCAGTGAACGGGGGCGGGGAGACAGAGTGACCGCCAGTGAATGGGGACAGGGAGACAGAGTGACTTCCAGTGAATGGGGGCAGGGAGAGTGACCACCAGTGAACGGGGACAGGGAGAAATACTGACTGCCAGTGAATGGGACAGGGAGACAGACTGACCGCCAGTGAATGGGGCAGGGAGACAGACTGACCGCCAGTGAATGGAGCAGGGAGACAGACTGACCGCCAGTGAATGGGGCAGGGAGACAGACTGACTGCCAGTGAATGGGGGAAGGGAGAGTGACCGCCAGTGAACGGGGACAGGGAGACAGACTGATCGCCAGTGAACGGGGACAGGGAGACAGACTGACCGCCAGTGAATGGGGCAGGGAGACAGAGTGACCGCCAGTGAACAGGGGCAGGAAGACAGAGTGACCGCCAGTGAACGGGGACAGGGAGACAGAGTGACCGCCAGTGAACGGGGACAGGGAGACAGACTGACCGCCAGTGAACGGGGACAGGGAGACAGACTGACCGCCAGTGAATGGGGCAGGGAGACAGACTGACCGCCAGTGAATGGGGACAGGGAGACAGACTGACCGCCAGTGAATGGGGACAGGGAGACAGACTGACCGCCAGTGAATGGGGAGAAGGAGACAGACTGACCGCCAGTGAATGGGGGCAGGGAGACAGACTGACCACCAGTGAATGGGGCAGGGAGACAGAGTGACCGCCAGTGAATGGGGACAGGGAGACAGACTGATCGCCAGTGAATGGGGGCAGGGAGACAGACTGACCGCCAGTGAATGGGGATGGGGAGACAGACTGACCGCCAGTGAATGGGAAGTGAGAGTGAACGCCAGTGAACAGGGCAGGGAGACAGACTGACAGCCAGTGAACGGGGAGAGGGAGACAGAGTGACTTCCAGTGAACGGGGACAGGGAGACAGACTGACCGTCAATGAATGGGGACAGGGAGACAGAGTGACTTCCAATGAATGGGGGCAGGGAGAGTGAACACCAGTGAACGGGGACAGGGAGAAATACTGACTGCCAGTGAATGGGGCAGGGAGACAGACTGACCGCCAGTGAATGGGGCAGGGAGACAGACTGACCGCCAGTGAATGGGGCAGGGAGACAGACTGACCGCCAGTGAATGGGACAGGGAGACAGACTGACTGCCAGTGAATGGGGGAAGGGAGACAGAGTGACCGCCAGTGAATAGGGGCAGGGAGACAGAGTGACCGCCAGTGAACGGGGACAGGGAGACAGAGTGACCGCCAGTGAATGGGGACAGGGAGACAGACTGACCGCCAGTGAATGGGACAGGGAGACAGACTGACTGCCAGTGAATGGGGGAAGGGAGACAGAGTGACCGCCAGTGAATAGGGGCAGGGAGACAGAGTGACCGCCAGTGAACGGGGACAGGGAGACAGAGTGACCGCCAGTGAATGGGGACAGGGAGACAGACTGACCGCCAGTGAATGCGGACAGGGAGACAGACTGACCGCCAGTGAACGGGGACAGGGAGACAGACTGGCCGCCAGAAAATGTGGCAGGGAGACAGACTGACCACCAGTGAACGGGGGCGGGGAGACAGAGTGACCGCCAGTGAATGGGGACAGGGAGACAGAGTGACTTCCAGTGAATGGGGGCAGGGAGAGTGACCACCAGTGAACGGGGACAGGGAGAAATACTGACTGCCAGTGAATGGGACAGGGTTGACAGACTGACCGCCAGTGAATGGGGCAGGGAGACAGACTGACCGCCAGTGAATGGAGCAGGGAGACAGACTGACCGCCAGTGAATGGGGCAGGGAGACAGACTGACTGCCAGTGAATGGGGGAAGGGAGAGTGACCGCCAGTGAACGGGGACAGGGAGACAGACTGATCGCCAGTGAACGGGGACAGGGAGACAGACTGACCGCCAGTGAATGGGGCAGGGAGACAGAGTGACCGCCAGTGAACAGGGGCAGGAAGACAGAGTGACCGCCAGTGAACGGGGACAGGGAGACAGAGTGACCGCCAGTGAACGGGGACAGGGAGACAGACTGACCGCCAGTGAACGGGGACAGGGAGACAGACTGACCGCCAGTGAATGGGGCAGGGAGACAGACTGACCGCCAGTGAATGGGGACAGGGAGACAGACTGACCGCCAGTGAATGGGGACAGGGAGACAGACTGACCGCCAGTGAATGGGGAGAAGGAGACAGACTGACCGCCAGTGAATGGGGGCAGGGAGACAGACTGACCACCAGTGAATGGGGCAGGGAGACAGAGTGACCGCCAGTGAATGGGGACAGGGAGACAGACTGATCGCCAGTGAATGGGGGCAGGGAGACAGACTGACCGCCAGTGAATGGGGATGGGGAGACAGACTGACCGCCAGTGAATGGGAAGTGAGAGTGAACGCCAGTGAACAGGGCAGGGAGACAGACTGACAGCCAGTGAACGGGGAGAGGGAGACAGAGTGACTTCCAGTGAACGGGGACAGGGAGACAGACTGACCGTCAATGAATGGGGACAGGGAGACAGAGTGACTTCCAATGAATGGGGGCAGGGAGAGTGAACACCAGTGAACGGGGACAGGGAGAAATACTGACTGCCAGTGAATGGGGCAGGGAGACAGACTGACCGCCAGTGAATGGGGCAGGGAGACAGACTGACCGCCAGTGAATGGGGCAGGGAGACAGACTGACCGCCAGTGAATGGGACAGGGAGACAGACTGACTGCCAGTGAATGGGGGAAGGGAGACAGAGTGACCGCCAGTGAATAGGGGCAGGGAGACAGAGTGACCGCCAGTGAACGGGGACAGGGAGACAGACTGACCGCCAGTGAACGGGGACAGGGAGACAGAGTGACCGCCAGTGAATGGGGACAGGGAGACAGACTGACCGCCAGTGAATGCGGACAGGGAGACAGACTGACCGCCAGTGAACGGGGACAGGGAGACAGACTGGCCGCCAGAAAATGTGGCAGGGAGACAGACTGACCACCAGTGAACGGGGGCGGGGAGACAGAGTGACCGCCAGTGAATGGGGACAGGGAGACAGAGTGACTTCCAGTGAATGGGGGCAGGGAGAGTGACCACCAGTGAACGGGGACAGGGAGAAATACTGACTGCCAGTGAATGGGACAGGGAGACAGACTGACCGCCAGTGAATGGGGCAGGGAGACAGACTGACCGCCAGTGAATGGAGCAGGGAGACAGACTGACCGCCAGTGAATGGGGCAGGGAGACAGACTGACTGCCAGTGAATGGGGGAAGGGAGAGTGACCGCCAGTGAACGGGGACAGGGAGACAGACTGATCGCCAGTGAACGGGGACAGGGAGACAGACTGACCGCCAGTGAATGGGGCAGGGAGACAGAGTGACCGCCAGTGAACAGGGGCAGGAAGACAGAGTGACTGCCAGTGAATGGGGACAGGGAGACAGACTGACCGCCAGTGAACGGGGACAGGGTGACCGCCAGTGAACGGGGACAGGGAGACAGAGTGACCGCCAGTGAACGGGGACAGGGAGACTGACTGACCGCCAGTGAACGGGGACAGGGAGACAGAGTGGCCGCCAGTGAATGGGGACAGGGAGACAGACTGACTGCCAGTGAATGGGGACAGGGAGACAAACTGACCGCCAGTGAACGGGGACAGGGAGAAATACTGACCGCCAGTGAATGGGGGCAGGGAGACAGACTGACCGCCAGTGAATGGGGGCAGGGAGACAGACTGACCGCCAGTGAATGGGGGCAGGGAGACAGACTGACCGCCAGTGAATGGGAAGTGAGAGTGAATGCCAGTGAACGGGGACAGGGTGACAGACTGACCGCCAGTGAATGGGGGCAGGGAGACATACTGACCGCCAGTGAATGGGGAGAAGGAGACAGACTGACTGCCAGTGAATGGGGGCAGGGAGACAGAGTGACTGCCCGCCAGTGAATGGGGGCTGGGAAACAGACTGACCACCAGTGAATGGGGGCTGGGAGACAGACTGACCGCCAGTGAATGGGGACAGGGAGACAGACTGACCGCCAGTGAATGGGGACGGGGAGACAGACTTACCACCAGTGAATGGGAAGTGAGAGTGAACGCCAGTGAACAGGGACAGGGAGACAGACTGACCACCAGTGAATGGGGGCAGGGAGACAGAGTGACCGCCAGTGAACGGGGACAGGGAGACAGAGTGACCGCCAGTGAATGGGGGCAGGGAGACAGACTGACCGCCAGTGAATGGGGGCAGGGAGACAGACTGACCGCCAGTGAATGGGGGCAGGGAGACATAGTGACCTCCAGTGAACGGGGACAGGGAGACATAGTGACCGCCAGTGAACAGGGACAGGGAGACATAGTGACCGCCAGTGAACGGGGACAGGGAGACAGACTGACCGCCAGTGAATGGGGACAGGGAGACAGACTGACCACCAGTGAATGGGGACAGGGAGACAGACTGACCGCCAGTGAATGGGAAGTGAGAGTGAACGCCAGTGAACAGGGCAGGGAGACAGACTGACAGCCAGTGAACGGGGAGAGGGAGACAGAGTGACTTCCAGTGAACGGGGACAGGGAGACAGACTGACCGTCAGTGAATGGGGACAGGGAGACAGAGTGACTTCCAGTGAATGGGGGCAGGGAGAGTGACCGCCAGTGAACGGGGACAGGGAGAAATACTGACCGCCAGTGAATGGGGCAGGGAGACAGAGTGACTTCCAGTGAACGGGGGAAGGGAGAGTGACCGCCAGTGAACGGGGACAGGGAGACAGACTGACCACCAGTGAACGGGGACAGGGAGACAGACTGACCACCAGTAAATGGGGCAGGGAGACAGAGTGACCGCCAGTGAACGGGGGCAGGGAGACAGAGTGACCGCCAGTGAACGGGGACAGGGAGACAGACTGACCGCCAGTGAACGGGGACAGGGAGACAGACTGACCGCCAGTGAATGGGGCAGGGAGACAGACTGACCGCCAGTGAATGGGGACAGGGAGACAGACTGACCGCCAGTGAATGGGGACAGGGAGACAGACTGACCGCCAGTGAATGGGGAGAAGGAGACAGACTGACCGCCAGTGAATGGGGGCAGGGAGACAGACTGACCACCAGTGAATGGGGCAGGGAGACAGAGTGACCGCCAGTGAATGGGGACAGGGAGACAGACTGATCGCCAGTGAATGGGGGCAGGGAGACAGACTGACCGCCAGTGAATGGGGATGGGGAGACAGACTGACCGCCAGTGAATGGGAAGTGAGAGTGAACGCCAGTGAACAGGGCAGGGAGACAGACTGACAGCCAGTGAACGGGGAGAGGGAGACAGAGTGACTTCCAGTGAACGGGGACAGGGAGACAGACTGACCGTCAATGAATGGGGACAGGGAGACAGAGTGACTTCCAATGAATGGGGGCAGGGAGAGTGAACACCAGTGAACGGGGACAGGGAGAAATACTGACTGCCAGTGAATGGGGCAGGGAGACAGACTGACCGCCAGTGAATGGGGCAGGGAGACAGACTGACCGCCAGTGAATGGGACAGGGAGACAGACTGACTGCCAGTGAATGGGGGAAGGGAGACAGAGTGACCGCCAGTGAATAGGGGCAGGGAGACAGAGTGACCGCCAGTGAACGGGGACAGGGAGACAGACTGACCGCCAGTGAACGGGGACAGGGAGACAGAGTGACCGCCAGTGAATGGGGACAGGGAGACAGACTGACCGCCAGTGAATGCGGACAGGGAGACAGACTGACCGCCAGTGAACGGGGACAGGGAGACAGACTGGCCGCCAGAAAATGTGGCAGGGAGACAGACTGACCACCAGTGAACGGGGGCGGGGAGACAGAGTGACCGCCAGTGAATGGGGACAGGGAGACAGAGTGACTTCCAGTGAATGGGGGCAGGGAGAGTGACCACCAGTGAACGGGGACAGGGAGAAATACTGACTGCCAGTGAATGGGACAGGGAGACAGACTGACCGCCAGTGAATGGGGCAGGGAGACAGACTGACCGCCAGTGAATGGAGCAGGGAGACAGACTGACCGCCAGTGAATGGGGCAGGGAGACAGACTGACTGCCAGTGAATGGGGGAAGGGAGAGTGACCGCCAGTGAACGGGGACAGGGAGACAGACTGATCGCCAGTGAACGGGGACAGGGAGACAGACTGACCGCCAGTGAATGGGGCAGGGAGACAGAGTGACCGCCAGTGAACAGGGGCAGGAAGACAGAGTGACTGCCAGTGAATGGGGACAGGGAGACAGACTGACCGCCAGTGAACGGGGACAGGGTGACCGCCAGTGAACGGGGACAGGGAGACAGAGTGACCGCCAGTGAACGGGGACAGGGAGACTGACTGACCGCCAGTGAACGGGGACAGGGAGACAGAGTGGCCGCCAGTGAATGGGGACAGGGAGACAGACTGACTGCCAGTGAATGGGGACAGGGAGACAAACTGACCGCTAGTGAACGGGGACAGGGAGAAATACTGACCGCCAGTGAATGGGGGCAGGGAGACAGACTGACCGCCAGTGAATGGGGGCAGGGAGACAGACTGACCGCCAGTGAATGGGGGCAGGGAGACAGACTGACCGCCAGTGAATGGGAAGTGAGAGTGAATGCCAGTGAACGGGGACAGGGTGACAGACTGACCGCCAGTGAATGGGGGCAGGGAGACATACTGACCGCCAGTGAATGGGGAGAAGGAGACAGACTGACTGCCAGTGAATGGGGGCAGGGAGACAGAGTGACTGCCCGCCAGTGAATGGGGGCTGGGAAACAGACTGACCACCAGTGAATGGGGGCTGGGAGACAGACTGACCGCCAGTGAATGGGGACAGGGAGACAGACTGACCGCCAGTGAATGGGGACGGGGAGACAGACTTACCACCAGTGAATGGGAAGTGAGAGTGAACGCCAGTGAACGGGGACAGGGAGACAGACTGACCACCAGTGAATGGGGGCAGGGAGACAGAGTGACCGCCAGTGAACGGGGACAGGGAGACAGAGTGACCGCCAGTGAATGGGGGCAGGGAGACAGACTGACCGCCAGTGAATGGGGGCAGGGAGACAGACTGACCGCCAGTGAATGGGGGCAGGGAGACATAGTGACCTCCAGTGAACGGGGACAGGGAGACATAGTGACCGCCAGTGAACAGGGACAGGGAGACATAGTGACCGCCAGTGAACGGGGACAGGGAGACAGACTGACCGCCAGTGAATGGGGACAGGGAGACAGACTGACCACCAGTGAATGGGGACAGGGAGACAGACTGACCGCCAGTGAATGGGAAGTGAGAGTGAACGCCAGTGAACAGGGCAGGGAGACAGACTGACAGCCAGTGAACGGGGAGAGGGAGACAGAGTGACTTCCAGTGAACGGGGACAGGGAGACAGACTGACCGTCAGTGAATGGGGACAGGGAGACAGAGTGACTTCCAGTGAATGGGGGCAGGGAGAGTGACCGCCAGTGAACGGGGACAGGGAGAAATACTGACCGCCAGTGAATGGGGCAGGGAGACAGAGTGACTTCCAGTGAACGGGGGAAGGGAGAGTGACCGCCAGTGAACGGGGACAGGGAGACAGACTGACCACCAGTGAACGGGGACAGGGAGACAGACTGACCACCAGTAAATGGGGCAGGGAGACAGAGTGACCGCCAGTGAACGGGGGCAGGGAGACAGAGTGACCGCCAGTGAACGGGGACAGGGAGACAGACTGACCGCCAGTGAACGGGGACAGGGAGACAGACTGACCGCCAGTGAATGGGGCAGGGAGACAGACTGACCGCCAGTGAATGGGGACAGGGAGACAGACTGACCGCCAGTGAATGGGGACAGGGAGACAGACTGACCGCCAGTGAATGGGGAGAAGGAGACAGACTGACCGCCAGTGAATGGGGGCAGGGAGACAGACTGACCACCAGTGAATGGGGCAGGGAGACAGAGTGACCGCCAGTGAATGGGGACAGGGAGACAGACTGATCGCCAGTGAATGGGGGCAGGGAGACAGACTGACCGCCAGTGAATGGGGATGGGGAGACAGACTGACCGCCAGTGAATGGGAAGTGAGAGTGAACGCCAGTGAACAGGGCAGGGAGACAGACTGACAGCCAGTGAACGGGGAGAGGGAGACAGAGTGACTTCCAGTGAACGGGGACAGGGAGACAGACTGACCGTCAATGAATGGGGACAGGGAGACAGAGTGACTTCCAATGAATGGGGGCAGGGAGAGTGAACACCAGTGAACGGGGACAGGGAGAAATACTGACTGCCAGTGAATGGGGCAGGGAGACAGACTGACCGCCAGTGAATGGGGCAGGGAGACAGACTGACCGCCAGTGAATGGGGCAGGGAGACAGACTGACCGCCAGTGAATGGGACAGGGAGACAGACTGACTGCCAGTGAATGGGGGAAGGGAGACAGAGTGACCGCCAGTGAATAGGGGCAGGGAGACAGAGTGACCGCCAGTGAACGGGGACAGGGAGACAGACTGACCGCCAGTGAACGGGGACAGGGAGACAGAGTGACCGCCAGTGAATGGGGACAGGGAGACAGACTGACCGCCAGTGAATGCGGACAGGGAGACAGACTGACCGCCAGTGAACGGGGACAGGGAGACAGACTGGCCGCCAGAAAATGTGGCAGGGAGACAGACTGACCACCAGTGAACGGGGGCGGGGAGACAGAGTGACCGCCAGTGAATGGGGACAGGGAGACAGAGTGACTTCCAGTGAATGGGGGCAGGGAGAGTGACCACCAGTGAACGGGGACAGGGAGAAATACTGACTGCCAGTGAATGGGACAGGGAGACAGACTGACCGCCAGTGAATGGGGCAGGGAGACAGACTGACCGCCAGTGAATGGAGCAGGGAGACAGACTGACCGCCAGTGAATGGGGCAGGGAGACAGACTGACTGCCAGTGAATGGGGGAAGGGAGAGTGACCGCCAGTGAACGGGGACAGGGAGACAGACTGATCGCCAGTGAACGGGGACAGGGAGACAGACTGACCGCCAGTGAATGGGGCAGGGAGACAGAGTGACCGCCAGTGAACAGGGGCAGGAAGACAGAGTGACTGCCAGTGAATGGGGACAGGGAGACAGACTGACCGCCAGTGAACGGGGACAGGGTGACCGCCAGTGAACGGGGACAGGGAGACAGAGTGACCGCCAGTGAACGGGGACAGGGAGACAGAGTGACCGCCAGTGAACGGGGACAGGGAGACAGAGTGACCGCCAGTGAATGGGGACAGGGAGACAGACTGACTGCCAGTGAATGGGGACAGGGAGACAAACTGACCGCCAGTGAACGGGGACAGGGAGAAATACTGACCGCCAGTGAATGGGGCAGGGAGACAGACTGACTGCCAGTGAACGGGGGCTGGGAGACAGACTGACCGCCAGTGAACGGGGACAGGGAGACAGAGTGACCGACAGTGAATGATGGCAGGGAGAGTGACCGCCAGTGAATGGGGGCAGGGAGAAATACTGACCGCCAGTGAATTGGGCAGGGAGACAGACTGACCACCAGTGAATGGGGACAGAGAGACAGACTGACCGCCAGTGAATGGGGGCAGGGAGAGTGACCACCAGTGAACGGGGACAGGGAGACAGACTGACCGCCAGTGAATGGGGACAGGGAGACATACTGACCGCCAGTGAATGGGGGCAGGGAGACAGACTGATGGCCAGTGAATGGGGGCAGGGAGACAGACTGACCTCCAGTGAATGATGGCAGGGAGAGTGAACGCCAGTGAATTGGGGGCAGGAAGACAGACTGACCACCAGTGAACGGGGCAGGGAGACTGACTGACCACCAGTGAATGGGGACAGGGAGACAGTCTGACCGCCAGTGAATGGGGCAGGGAGGCAGACTGACCGCCAGTGAACGGGGGCAGGGAGACAGACTGACCGCCAGTGAATGGGACAGGGAGACAGAGTGACCGCCAGTGAATGGGGACAGGGAGACAGAGTGACCTCCAGTGAATGGGGACAGGGAGACAGAGTGACCGCCAGTGAACAGGGCAGGGAGACAGACTGACTGCCAGTGAACGGGGACAGGGAGACAGACTGACCGCCAGTGAACGGGGACAGGGAGACAGAGTGACCGCCAGTGAATGGGGACAGGGAGACAGACTGACCGCCAGTGGACGGGGACAGGGAGACAGACTGACCTCCAGTGAACGGGGACAGGGAGACAGACTGACCGCCAGTGAATGGGGCAGGGAGACAGACTGACCGCCAGTGAACGGGGGCAGGGAGACAGACTGACCGCCAGTGAATGGGGGCAGGGAGAGTGACCACCAGTGAACGGGGACAGGGAGACAGACTGACCGCCAGTGAATGTGGACAGGGAGACAGACTGACCGCCAGTGAATGCAAAAAGGGAGACAGACTGACCACCAGTGAATGGGGCAGGGAGAGTGACCGCCAGTGAACGGGGGCAGGGAGGCAGACTGACCGCCAGTGAATGGAGCAGGGAGACAGACTGACCGCCAGTGAATGGGGCAGGGAGACAGACTGACTGCCAGTGAATGGGGGAAGGGAGAGTGACCACCAGTGAACGGGGACAGGGAGACAGACTGATCACCAGTGAACGGGGACAGGGAGACAGACTGACCGCCAGTGAATGGGGCAGGGAGACAGAGTGACCGCCAGTGAACAGGGGCAGGAAGACAGAGTGACTGCCAGTGAATGGGGACAGGGAGACAGACTGACCGCCAGTGAACGGGGACAGGGTGACCGCCAGTGAACGGGGACAGGGAGACAGAGTGACCGCCAGTGAACGGGGACAGGGAGACTGACTGACCGCCAGTGAACGGGGACAGGGAGACAGAGTGACCGCCAGTGAATGGGGACAGGGAGACAGACTGACTGCCAGTGAATGGGGACAGGGAGACAAACTGACCGCCAGTGAACGGGGACAGGGAGAAATACTGACCGCCAGTGAATGGGGCAGGGAGACAGACTGACTGCCAGTGAACGGGGGCTGGGAGACAGACTGACCGCCAGTGAATGGGGACAGGGAGACAGAGTGACCGACAGTGAATGATGGCAGGGAGAGTGACCGCCAGTGAATGGGGGCAGGGAGAAATACTGACCGCCAGTGAATTGGGCAGGGAGACAGACTGACCACCAGTGAATGGGGACAGAGAGACAGACTGACCGCCAGTGAATGGGGGCAGGGAGAGTGACCACCAGTGAACGGGGACAGGGAGACAGACTGACCGCCAGTGAATGGGGACAGGGAGACATACTGACCGCCAGTGAATGGGGGCAGGGAGACAGAATGATGGCCAGTGAATGGGGGCAGGGAGACAGACTGACCTCCAGTGAATGATGGCAGGGAGAGTGAACGCCAGTGAATTGGGGGCAGGAAGACAGACTGACCGCCAGTGAACGGGGCAGGGAGACTGACTGACCACCAGTGAATGGGGACAGGGAGACAGTCTGACCGCCAGTGAATGGGGCAGGGAGGCAGACTGACCGCCAGTGAATGGGGGCAGGGAGACAGACTGACCGCCAGTGAATGGGACAGGGAGACAGAGTGACCGCCAGTGAATGGGGACAGGGAGACAGAGTGACCTCCAGTGAATGGGGACAGGGAGACAGAGTGACCGCCAGTGAACAGGGCAGGGAGACAGACTGACTGCCAGTGAACGGGGACAGGGAGACAGACTGACCGCCAGTGAACGGGGACAGGGAGACAGAGTGACCGCCAGTGAATGGGGACAGGGAGACAGACTGACCGCCAGTGAACGGGGACAGGGAGACAGACTGACCTCCAGTGAACGGGGACAGGGAGACAGACTGACCGCCAGTGAATGGGGCAGGGAGACAGACTGACCGCCAGTGAACGGGGGCAGGGAGACAGACTGACCGCCAGTGAATGGGGGCAGGGAGAGTGACCACCAGTGAACGGGGACAGGGAGACAGACTGACCGCCAGTGAATGTGGACAGGGAGACAGACTGACCGCCAGTGAATGCAAAAAGGGAGACAGACTGACCACCAGTGAATGGGGCAGGGAGAGTGACCGCCAGTGAACGGGGGCAGGGAGGCAGACTGACCGCCAGTGAATGGGGCAGGGAGGCAGACTGACCGCCAGTGAATGGGGACAGGGAGACAGACTGACCGCCAGTGAATGGGGGCAGGGAGACAGACTGACCACCAGTGAACGGGGACAGGGAGACAGACTGACCGCCAGTGAATGGGGACAGGGAGACAGACTAACCACCAGTGAACGGGGACAGGGAGAGTGACCGCCAGTGAACGGCGACAGGGAGACAGACTGACCGCCAGTGAATGGGGCAGGGAGACAGAGTGACCGCCAGTGAATGGGGACAGGGAGACAGAGTGACCTCCAGTGAACGGGGACAGGGAGACAGACTGACCGCCAGTGAATGGGGACAGGGAGACAGACTGACCACCAGTGAACGGGGGCAGGGAGACAGACTGACCGCCAGTGAACAGGGGCAGGGAGACAGACTGACCGCCAGTGAATGGGGACAGGGAGACAGACTGACCGCCAGTGAACGGGGACAGGGAGACAGACTGACCGCCAGTGAACGGGGACAGGGAGACAGACTGACCGCCAGTGAACGGCGACAGGGAGACAGACTGACCGCCAGTGAACGGCGACAGGGAGACAGACTGACCGCCAGTGAACGGGGACAGGGAGACAGACTGACCGCCAGTGAACGGGGACAGGGAGACAGACTGACCGCCAGTGAACGGCGACAGGGAGACAGACTGACCGCCAGTGAATGGGGACAGGGAGACAGACTGACCGCCAGGGAACGGGGACAGGGAGACAGACTGACCGCCAGTGAACGGCGACAGGGAGACAGACTGACCGCCAGTGAACGGGGACAGGGTGACAGACTGGCCGCCAGTGAACGTGGACAGGGAGACAGACTGACCGCCAGTGAACGGGGACAGGGAGACAGACTGACCACCAGTGAACGGGGACAGGGTGACAGAGTGACCTCCAGTGGACCATGTGCCTCTCTCCTTTGTGGGTGATGGGTGAATTGGACTCTCTGTAAGACCCCCCAGTGTCCCCCTCCCCCTGTGAAGTAAACGCCCCTGACCTGCTGGAGCTGAGGCCACGACGGTGCACAGGAGGATCCCGCAGAACGCTCTTCCTCCCCACATTCCGGCCGGGAGGCAGGGGGAATGGGGGACGATGTCTGATCCCAGACGCCCGACTGACCCGCACCCCCACCCCACCCCCCGCCCAACCCAGTCACTGACCTCACAGAGGGATTCTGGGATGAGGTCACAGAGCCTCAGTGACCTCACGCTCCAATCGGGGTCAAAGGGTGTCAATCAGGCCGCGAACGTTGAACTCTGACCCCACTGCACCCCGACCTGGAGACCAGAGATGCAGCTGGAGGGGGGGGGGGGGGGGGGGGGGGGGAGGAGTGTGTTCTAGAAATGTCCACGATCCCGACCGACCCCTCAGGCAGCACGTTCCAGACCCTCAACCCCTCAACTGACCCTCCCTCCCCCACACTCTCAGGCAGCGCGTTCCAGACCCTACCCCCTCGATTGACCCTCCCTCCCCCACACTCTCAGGCAGCGCGTTCCGGACCCTCAACCCCTCAACTGACCCTCCCTCCCCCACACTCTCAGTGCCTTCCAGATCCTAACCCCTCGATTGACCCTCCCTCCCCCACACTCTCAGCACGTTCCAGACCCTAACCCCTCGATTGACCCTCCCTCCCCCACACTCTCAGCGCGTTCCAGACCCTCAACCCCTCAACTGACCCTCCCTCCCCCACACGCTCAGGCAGCGCGTTCCAGACCCTAACCCCTCGATTGACCCTCCATCCCCCTCACACTCAGCGCGTTCCAGACCCTAACCCCTCGATTGACCCTCCCTCCCCCACACTCTCAGGCAGCGCGTTCCAGACCCTAACCCCTCGATTGACCCTCCCTCACCCCCCAACACTCTCAGGCAGCGCGTTCCAGACCCTAACCCCTCGATTGACCCTCCCTCCCCCACACTCTCAGACAGCGCGTTCCAGACCCTAACCCCTCGATTGAGCCTCCCTCCCCCTCACTCTCAGGCAGCGCGTTCCAGACCCTAACCCCTCGATTGACCCTCCCTCCCCCACACTCTCAGACAGCTCGTTCCAGATCCTAACCCCTCGATTGACCCTCCCTCCCCCACACTCTCAGGCAGCGCGTTCCAGACCCTAACCCCTCGATTGACCCTCCCTCCCCCACACTCTCAGGCAGCGCGTTCCAGACCCTAACCCCTCGATTGACCCTCCCTCCCCCACACTCTCAGGCAGCGCGTTCCAGACCCTAACCCCTCGATTGACCCTCCCTCCCCCACACTCTCAGCGCGTTCCAGACCCTAACCCCTCGATTGACCCTCCCTACCCCACACTCTCAGGCAGCGCGTTCCAGACCCTAACCCCTCGATTGACCCTCCCTCCCCCACACTCTCAGGCAGCGCGTTCCAGACCCTAACCCCTCGATTGACCCTCCCTCCCCCACACTCTCAGCGCGTTCCAGACCCTAACCCCTCGATTGACCCTCCCTCCCCCACACTCTCAGACAGCGCGTTCCAGATCCTAACCCCTCGATTGACCCTCCCTTCCCCACACTCTCAGGCAGCGCGTTCCAGACCCTAACCCCTCGATTGACCCTCCCTCCCCCACACTCTCAGGCAGCGCGTTCCAGACCCTAACCCCTCGATTGACCCTCCCTCCCCCACACTCTCAGGCAGCGCGTTCCAGATCCTAACCCCTCGATTGACCCTCCCTCCCCCACACTCTCAGACAGCGCGTTCCAGACCCTAACCCCTCGATTGACCCTCCCTCCCCCACACTCTCAGCGCGTTCCAGACCCTAACCCCTCGATTGACCCTCCCTCCCCCACACTCTCAGGCAGCGCGTTCCAGACCCTAACCCCTCGATTGACCCTCCCTCCCCCACACTCTCAGGCAGCGCGTTCCAGACCCTAACCCCTCGATTGACCCTCCCTCCCCCACACTCTCAGCGCGTTCCAGATCCTAACCCCTCGATTGACCCTCCCTCCCCCACACTCTCAGGCAGCGCGTTCCAGACCCTAACCCCTCGATTGACCCTCCCTACCCCACACTCTCAGGCAGCGCGTTCCAGATCCTAACCCCTCGATTGACCCTCCCTCCCCCACACTCTCAGGCAGCGCGTTCCAGACCCTAACCCCTCGATTGACCCTCCCTCCCCCACACTCTCAGCGCGTTCCAGATCCTAACCCCTCGATTGACCCTCCCTCCCCCACACTCTCAGGCAGCGCGTTCCAGACCCTAACCCCTCGCTGTGTGAAAAAGTTCCTCCTCGTGTCTCCGTCGCTCCTTTTACCCATCGCCTTCAATCCGTGTCCCTCTGCTTCTCGATCCTTCCCCCCAATGGGAACAGTTTCTCCCGATCCACTCTACACAGTGCTCCAAGTGTGGTCTAACCAGACCAGAACTGTACACGGTGCTCCAAGTGTGGTCTAACCAGACCAGAACTGTACACGGTGCTCCGAGTGTGGTCTAACCAGACCAGAACTGTACACGGTGCTCCGAGTGTGGTCTAACCAGACCAGAACTGTACACGGTGCTCCGAGTGTGGTCTAACCAGACCAGAACTGTACACGGTGCTCCGAGTGTGGTCTAACCAGACCAGAACTGTACACGGTGCTCCGAGTGTGGTCTAACCAGACCAGAACTGTACACGGTGCTCCGAGTGCGGTCTAACCAGACCAGAACTGTACACGGTGCTCCGAGTGCGGTCTAACCAGACCAGAACTGTACACGGTGCTCCGAGTGTGGTCTAACCAGACCATAACTGTACACGGTGCTCCGAGTGTGGTCTAACCAGACCAGAACTGTACACGGTGCTCCGAGTGTGGTCTAACCAGACCAGAACTGTACACGGTGCTCCGAGTGTGGTCTAACCAGACCAGAACTGTACACGGTGCTCCGAGTGTGGTCTAACCAGACCAGAACTGTACACGGTGCTCCGAGTGTGGTCTAACCAGACCAGAACTGTACACGGTGCTCCGAGTGTGGTCTAACCAGACCAGAACTGTACACGGTGCTCCGAGTGCGGTCTAACCAGACCAGAACTGTACACGGTGCTCCGAGTGTGGTCTAACCAGACCATAACTGTACACGGTGCTCCGAGTGCGGTCTAACCAGACCAGAACATTACACGGTGCTCCGAGTGTGGTCTAACCAGACCAGAACTGTACACGGTGCTCCGAGTGTGGTCTAACCGGACCAGAACTGTACACGGTGCTCCGAGTGTGGTCTAACCAGACCAGAACATTACACGGTGCTCCGAGTGTGGTCTAACCAGCTCAGAACTGTACACGGTGCTCCGAGTGTGGTCTAACCAGACCAGAACTGTACACGGTGCTCCGAGTGTGGTCTAACCGGACCAGAACTGTACACGGTGCTCCGAGTGTGGTCTAACCGGACCAGAACTGTACACGGTGCTCCGAGTGTGGTCTAACCGGACCAGAACTGTACACGGTGCTCCGAGTGTGGTCTAACCAGACCAGAACTGTACACGGTGCTCCGAGTGTGGTCTAACCAGACCAGAACTGTACACGGTGCTCCGAGTGTGGTCTAACCAGACCAGAACTGTACACAGTGCTCCGAGTATGGTCTAACCAGACCAGAACTGTACACGGTGCTCCGAGTATGGTCTAACCGGACCAGAACTGTACACGGTGCTCCGAGTGTGGTCTAACCGGACCAGAACTGTACACGGTGCTCCGAGTGTGGTCTAACCGGACCAGAACTGTACACGGTGCTCCGAGTGTGGTCTAACCGGACCAGAACTGTACACGGTGCTCCGAGTGTGGTCTAACCGGACCAGGACCGTACACGGTGCTCCGAGTGTGGTCTAACCGGACCAGAACTGTACACGGTGCTCCGAGTGTGGTCTAACCGGACCAGAACTGTACACGGTGCTCCGAGTGTGGTCTAACCAGACCAGAACTGTACACGGTGCTCCGAGTGTGGTCTAACCAGACCAGAACTGTACACGGTGCTCCGAGTGTGGTCTAACGGGAGGAAGACTGCGTGAGGAGATGGGGGGGCTTGCGGGGGGGTGAAATGTGGGTTTCAGAAACGAAGACATTTCTCGATTGTGAGACAAAATTTATTTCACTGGCTGATCCCAGGAACCCGACTCCTCCTCATCGAGGAGAAGAGGCATCTCGAGCAGGGGGAGGGGAGCAGGGGGAGGGGAGGAGAGAGGGGCGACGGGGAGGGGGTGAGGGGAGGGGGTGGGGAGGGGGAGAGGACCAATGGGCATCTTGGGGAAGCAGGATTCAAACAAGTCACCTTCTCTCTGGACCCCCCACAGTCCCCGGATCCCCTCACAGTCCCCGGACCCCCCCACTGTCCCCGGACCCCCCCACTGTCCCCGGACCCCCCCCCCCACTGTCCCCGGACCCCCCCCCTCAGTCCCCGGACCCCCCCCACTGTCCCCGGACCCCCTCACTGTCCCCAAACCCCCCCACTGTCCCCGGACCCCCCCACTGTCCCCGGACCCCCTCACTGTCCCCGGACCCCCTCACTGTCCCCAAACACCCCCACAGTCCCCAGATCCCCCCACTGTCCCCGGACCCCCCACTGTCCCCGGACCCCCCACTGTCCCCGGACCCCCTCACTGTCCCCGGACCCCCCCACAGTCCCCAGACCCCCCCACAGTCCCCGGACCCCCCCACAGTCCCCGGACCCCCCCACAGTCCCCGGACCCCCCCACAGTCCCCGGACCCCCCCACAGTCCCCGGACCCCCCCACAGTCCCCGGACCCCCTCACTGTCCCCGGACCCCCCCACAGTCCCCGGACCCCCCCACAGTCCCCGGACCCCCTCACTGTCCCCGGACCCCCTCACTGTCCCCGGACCCCCCCACAGTCCCCGGACCCCCCCACAGTCCCCGGACCCCCCACAGTCCCCGGACCCCCCACAGTCCCCGGACCCCCCACAGTCCCCGGACCCCCCACTGTCCCCGGACCCCCCACTGTCCCCGGACCCCCTCACTGTCCCCGGACCCCCTCACTGTCCCCGGACCCCCCCACAGTCCCCGGACCCCCCCACAGTCCCCGGACCCCCCCACAGTCCCCGGACCCCCCCACAGTCCCCGGACCCCCCCACAGTCCCCGGACCCCCCCACAGTCCCCGGACCCCCCCACAGTCCCCGGACCCCCCCACAGTCCCCGGACCCCCCCACAGTCCCCGGACCCCCCCCCACAGTCCCCGGACCCCCCCACAGTCCCCGGACCCCCCCCACAGTCCCCGGACCCCCCCCACAGTCCCCGGACCCCCCCCACAGTCCCCGGACCCCCCCACAGTCCCCGGACCCCCCCCTCAGTCCCCGGACCCCCCCTCAGTCCCCGGACCCCCTCAGTCCCCGGACCCCCTCAGTCCCCGGACCCCCCCACAGTCCCCGGACCCCCCCACAGTCCACGGACCCCAGACCCCCCCACAGCCCCCGGGCCCCCCCACAGTCCACGGACCCCAGACCCCCCCACACTCCCCGGACCCCAGACCCCCCCACAGCCCCCGGACCCCAGACCCCCCCACAGCCCCCGGACCCCAGACCCCCCCACAGCCCCCGGACCCCAGACCCCCCCACAGTCCCCGGACCCCCCCCACAGTCCCCGGACCCCCCCCACAGTCCCCGGACCCCCCCTCAGTCCCCGGACCCCCCCTCAGTCCCCGGACCCCCTCAGTCCCCGGACCCCCCCAGTCCCCGGACCCCCCCACAGTCCCCGGACCCCCCCACAGTCCACGGACCCCAGACCCCCCCACAGCCCCCGGGCCCCCCCACAGTCCACGGACCCCAGACCCCCCCCACACTCCCCGGACCCCAGACCCCCCCACAGCCCCCGGACCCCAGACCCCCCCACAGCCCCCGGACCCCAGACCCCCCCACAGCCCCCGGACCCCAGACCCCCCCCACAGCCCCCGGACCCCCAGACCCCCCCACAGCCCCCGGACCCCAGACCCCCCCCACAGCCCCCGGACCCCAGACCCCCCCACAGCCCCCGGACCCCAGACCCCCCCACAGCCCCCGGACCCCAGACCCCCCCCACACTCCCCGGACCCCAGACCCCCCCACAGCCCCCGGACCCTCGTCTCCCCATAGTCCCCGGACCCCGGACACCCCCAGTGAAACATTCAGCCCATCGGTCACCCTGCTGGTCATCTCAGGCCACAGGCAGGGGGAGGGTGAGAGGTCAGGGCTCCTGGGCATGAGGGGCCAGCGTGTTCCTGGGCACAGCCGCCCTGTGCCCCCTCCCTCCCTCTCGCTCACTCACTCCCCTCACGGTGGCCGGATAGGGGAAGGCCAAGGATGCCCCTGGCGGTGCTGAAGAGGTTAATGGGGGTGGATCCGTCTGTGATGAGGGTCGACTGTAGTCCCAGCCCCTGGAGCAGTTTCACCTGGAGAGAGAGAGAGAGGCAACAACATCAAACAAAACCAGCGACGCACAGTCTGCCTGACACCCTCATCCCTCCCCCCATCACCGCCTGTCACCCTCAAAAAACACCATCACCGCCTGTCACCCTCAAAAACCCCCATCACCGCCTGTCACCCTCAAAAACCCCCTTCATCACCTGTCAAACACACCAAGCCGATCACCGCCTGACACCCTCACCCCCCCCCCCATCACCGCCTGTCAAACACGCCAACTCCATCACCGCCTGACACCCCCTCCCCCCCATCACCGCCTGTCAAACACGCCAACCCCATCACCGCCTGACACCCTCACCCCATCACCGCCTGACACCCTCAACCCCCCATCACTGACTGTCAAACACACCACCAACCCCATCACCGCCTGACACCATCACCACCCTCCATCACCGCCTGACACCCTCACGACCACCCATCACCGCCTGACACCCTCACCACCCCACATCACCGCCTGACACCCTCACCACACCCATCACCGCCTGACACCCTCAACCCCCCATCACTGTCAAACACACCACCACCCATCACCGCCTGACACCCTCACCACCCCCCATCACCGCCTGACACCCTCACCACCCCCCATCACCGCCTGACACCCTCACCACCCCCCATCACCGCCTGACACTCTCAACCCCCCATCACTGTCAAACACACCACCACCCATCACCGCCTGACACCCTCACCACCCCCCATCACCGCCTGACACCCTCACCACCATCACCGACTGACAAACACAACACCCCCTCCATCACCGCCTGACACCCTCACCACCCTCCATCACCGCCTGATACCCTCACCACCACCCAACACCGCCTGACACCCTCACCAACCCCCATCAGTGCCTGTCAAACACACCACCCCATCACCACCTGATACCCTCACCACCCCCCATCACCGCCTGACACCCTCACCACCCCCCATCACCACCTGACACCCTCACCACCCCCCATCACCGCCTGACACCCTCACCCCACCCATCACCGCCTGACACCCTCACCACCCCCCATCACCGCCTGTCACCCTCACCCCCCCCATCACTGACTGTCAAACACACCACCCCCCATCACCGCCTGACACCCTCACCAGCCCCCCCATCACCGCCTGACACCCTCACCACCGCCCATCACTGCCTGACACCCTCACCACCGCCCATCACCACCTGACACCCTCACCACCAACCCCATCACCGCCTGTGAAACACACCACCCCCCCATCACTGCTGGACACCCTCACCACGCTCCATCACCGCCTAACACCCTCACAACCCCCCATCACCGCCTGGCACCCTCACCACCCCCCATCACCGCCTGACACCCTCACCACCCCCCATCACCTCCTGACTCCCCTCACCACCTCCTATCACCGCCTGACACCCTCACCACCCCTCATCACTGCCTGACACCCTCACCACCCCCCATCACCGCCTGACACCCTCACCACCCCCCATCACCGCCTGACACCCTCATCACCCCCCATCACCGCCTGACACCATCACCACCCACCATCACCACCTGACACCCTCACGACCCATCACCGACTGTCAAACACACCACCACCCATCACCGCCTGACACCCTCAGCACCCTCCATCACTGCCTGACACCCTCACCACCCCCCATCACCGCCTGACACCCTCACCACCCCCCATTACCGCCTGACACCCTCACCATCCCCCATCAGCACCTGTCAAACACACCACCCCCCCCCATCACCGCATGACACCCTCACCACCTGTCAAACGCACCATCCCCATCACCGCCTGACACCCTCACCACCCCCCATCACCCTACCAGCCCCCATCACCGCCTGACACCCTCACCAGCCCCCATCACCGCCTGACACCCTCACCACCCCCCATCAGCACCTGACACCCTCACCAGCCCCCATCACCGCCTGACACCCTCACGAGCTACCATCAGCGCCTGACACCCTCACCAGCCCCCATCACTGCCTGACACCCTCACCAGCCCCCATCACCGCCTGACACCCTCACCAGCCCCCATCACCGCCTGACAGCCTCACCACCCTCCATCACCGCCTGCCAAACACACAATCACCCATCACTGTCAGCACACCACCCCCATCACTGCCTGACACCCTCACCACCCCCCATCACCGCCTGCCAAACACACCACCCCACATCCATGCCTGACACCCTCACCACCCCGCATCACCACCAGACACCCTCACCACCCCCCATCACCCCCTGACACCCTCACCAGCCCCCATCACTGCCCGACACCCTCACCACCCCCCATCACCGCCTGACACCCTCACCACCCCCATCACCGCCTGACACCCTCACCACCGACCATCACCGCATGACACCCTCACCACCGACCATCACCGCATGACACCCTCACCACCGACCATCACCGCCTGACACCCTCACCAACCCCCCATCACGGACTGTCAAACATACCATCCCTCCATGACTGACTGTCAAACACACCACCACCCAGCACCGCCTGTCTAAGACCATCCCCATCACCGCCTGACACCCTCACCACCCCCCATCACCGCCTGACAGCCTCACCACCCCCATCACCGACTGTCAAACACACCACCCACCCTATCACCGCCTGACACCCTCACCATCCTCCATCACCGCCTGACACCCTCAACACCCCCCATCACTGCCTGACACCCTCACCATCCCCCATCAGCACCTATCAAACTCCATCCCCATCACCGGCTGACACCCTCACAACCCCCCATCACTGCCTGACACCCTCACCACCCCTCATCACCGCCTGATACCTCACCACCCCCCCATCACCGACTGACAAACACAACACCCCCCCATCACCGCCTGACACCCTCACCACCCTCCATCACCACCTGATACCCTCACCACCACCCAACACCGCCTGACACCCTCACCAACCCCCATCAGTGCCTGTCAAACACACCACCCCATCACCACCTGATACCCTCACCACCCCCCATCACCACCTGACACCCTCACCACCCCCCATCACCGCCAGACACCCTCACCCCCCCCATCACTGACTGACACCCTCACCACCAACCCCATCACCGCCTGTGAAACACACCACCCCCCATCACTGCCGGACACCCTCACCACGCTCCATCACTGCCTAACACCCTCACAAGCCCCCATCACCGCCTGACACCCTCACCACCCCCCATCACCGCCTGACACCCTCACCACCCCCCATCACCGCCTGACACCCTCACCACCCCCCATCACCGCCTGACACCCTCACCACCCCCCATCACCGCCTGACACCCTCACCACCCCCCCCATCACCGACTGACAAACACAACACCCCCCCATCACCGCCTGACACCCTCACCACCCTCCATCACCACCTGATACCCTCCACCACCACCCAACACCGCCTGACACCCTCCCAAACCCCCATCAGTGCCTGTCAAACACACCACCCCATCACCACCTGATACCCTCACCACCCCCCATCACCGCCTGACACCCTCACCACCCCCCATCACCACCTGACACCCTCACCACCCCCCATCACCGCCAGACACCCTCACCCCCCCCATCACTGACTGACACCCTCACCACCAACCCCATCACCGCCTGTGAAACACACCCACCCCCCATCACTGCCGGACACCCTCACCACGCTCCATCACTGCCTAACACCCTCACAACCCCCCATCACCGCCTGACACCCTCACCACCCCCCATCACCGCCTGACACCCTCACCACCCCCCATCACCGCCTGACACCCTCACCACCCCCCATCACCGCCTGACACCCTCACCACCCCCATCACCGCCTGACACCCTCACCACCCCCATCACCGCCTGACACCCTCACCACCCATCACTGCCTGACACCCTCACCACCCCCCATCACCGCCTGACACCCTCACCACCCTCCATCACCACCTGATACCCTCACCACCACCCAACACCGCCTGACACCCTCACCAACCCCCATCAGTGCCTGTCAAACACACCACCCCCATCACCACCTGATACCCTCACCACCCCCATCACCGCCTGACACACTCACCACCCCCCATCACCGCCTGACACCCTCACCACCCATCACTGCCTGACACCCTCACCACCCCCCATCACCGCCTGACACCCTCACCACCCCCCATCACCGCCTGACACCCTCACCACCCCCCCATCACCGCCTGACACCCTCACCACCCCCCATCACCGCCTGACACCCTCACCACCACCCATCACCGCCTGACCACCCTCACCACCACCCATCACCGCCTGAAAGCCTCACCACCCCATCACCGCCTGACACACCCTCACCATCCCCCATCAGCACCTGTCAAATGCACCATCCCCATCACCCGCCTGACACCCTCACCACCCCACATCACCGCCTGTCAAACACCATCCCCATCACCGCCTCACATCCTCACCACCACCCATTACTGCCTGACACCCTCACCACCCCCCATCACCGCCTGACACCCTCACGAGCCCCCATCACTGCCTGACACCCTCACCAGCCCCCATCACCGCCTGACACCCTCACCACCCCCCATCACCACCTGACACCCTCACCACCCCCCATCACCGCCTGACAGCCTCACCACACCCCATCACCGACTGTCAAACACTCCACCCCCCCCATCACCGCCTGACACCCTCACCACCCTCCATCACCGCCTGTCAAACACACAATCACCCATCACTGTCAGCACACCACCCCCATCACCGCCTGACACCCTCAGCACCCCCGATCACCGCCTGACACCCTCACCACCCCCCATCACCGCCTGTCAAACACACCACCCCCCATCACTGCCTGACACCCTCACCACCCCGCATCACCACCAGACACCCTGACCACCCCCCATCACCCCCCGACACCCTCACCAGCCCCCATCACCGCCCGACACCCTCACCACCCCCCATCACCGACTGACAAACACAACACCCCCCCATCACCGCCTGACACCCTCACCACCCTCCATCACCACCTGATACCCTCACCACCCACCCAACACCGCCTGACACCCTCACCAACCCCCATCAGTGCCTGTCAAACACACCACCCCATCACCACCTGATACCCTCACCACCCCCCATCACCACCTGACACCCTCACCACCCCCCATCACCGCCAGACACCCTCACCCCCCCCATCACTGACTGACACCCTCACCACCAACCCCATCACCCGCCTGTGAAACACACCACCACCCCCCATCACTGCCGGACACCCTCACCCACGCTCCATCACTGCCTAACACCCTCACAACCCCCCATCACCGCCTGACACCCCTCACCACCCCCCCATCACCGCCTGACACCCTCACCACCCCCCATCACCGCCTGACACCCTCACCACCCCCCATCACCGCCTGACACCCTCACCACCCCCCATCACCCGCCTGACACCCTCACCACCCCCATCACCGCCTGACACCCTCACCACCCCCCCCATCACCGACTGACAAACACAACACCCCCCCATCACCGCCTGACACCCTCACCACCCTCCATCACCACCTGATACCCTCACCACCACCCAACACCGCCTGACACCCTCACCAACCCCCATCAGTGCCTGTCAAACACACCACCCCATCACCACCTGATACCCTCACCACCCCCCATCACCGCCTGACACCCTCACCACCCCCCCATCACCACCTGACACCCTCACCACCCCCCATCACCGCCAGACACCCTCACCCCCCCATCACTGACTGACACCCTCACCACCAACCCCATCACCCGCCTGTGAAACACACACCACCCCCCCATCACTGCCGGACACCCTCACCACGCTCCATCACTGCCTAACACCCTCACAACCCCCCATCACCGCCTGACACCCTCACCACCCCCCATCACCGCCTGACACCCCTCACCACCCCCCATCACCGCCTGACACCTCACCACCCCCCATCACCGCCTGACACCCTCACCACCCCCATCACCGCCTGACACCCTCACCACCCCCATCACCGCCTGACACCCTCACCACCCATCACTGCCTGACACCCTCACCACCCCCCATCACCGCCTGACACCCTCACCACCCTCCATCACCACCTGATACCCTCACACCACCCAACACCGCCTGACACCCTCACCAACCCCCATCAGTGCCTGTCAAACACACCACCCCATCACCACCTGATACCCTCACCACCCCCATCACCGCCTGACACCCTCACCACCCCCATCACCGCCTGACACCCTCACCACCCATCACTGCCTGACACCCCTCACCACCCCCCATCACCGCCTGACACCCTCACCACCCCCCCATCACCGCCTGACACCCTCACCACCCCCCCCATCACCGCCTGACACCCTCACCACCCCCCATCACCGCCTGACACCCTCACCACCACCCATCACCGCCTGACACCCTCACCACCACCCATCACCGCCTGAAAGCCTCACCACCCCATCACCGCCTGACACCCTCACCATCCCCCATCAGCACCTGTCAAATGCACCATCCCCATCACCGCCTGACACCCTCACCACCCCACATCACCGCCTGTCAAACACCATCCCCATCACCGCCTCACATCCTCACCACCACCCATTACTGCCTGACACCCTCACCACCCCCCATCACCGCCTGACACCCTCACGAGCCCCCATCACTGCCTGACACCCTCACCAGCCCCCATCACCGCCTGACACCCTCACCACCCCCCATCACCACCTGACACCCTCACCACCCCCCCATCACCGCCTGACAGCCTCACCACAACCCCATCACCGACTGTCAAACACTCCACCCCCCCATCACCGCCTGACAACCCTCACCACCCTCCATCACCGCCTGTCAAACACACAATCACCCATCACTGTCAGCACACCACCCCCATCACCGCCTGACACCCTCAGCACCCCCGATCACCGCCTGACACCCTCACCACCCCCCATCACCGCCTGTCAAACACACCACCCCCCCATCACTGCCTGACACCCTCACCACCCCCGCATCACCACCAGACACCCTGACCACCCCCCATCACCCCCCGACACCCCTCACCAGCCCCCATCACCGCCCGACACCCTCACCACCCCCCATCACCGACTGACAAACACAACACCCCCCCCATCACCGCCTGACACCCTCACCACCCTCCATCACCACCTGATACCCTCACCACCACCCAACACCGCCTGACACCCTCACCAACCCCCATCAGTGCCTGTCAAACACACCACCCCATCACCACCTGATACCCTCACCACCCCCCATCACCACCTGACACCCTCACCACCCCCCATCACCGCCAGACACCCTCACCCCCCCCCATCACTGACTGACACCCTCACCACCAACCCCATCACCGCCTGTGAAACACACCACCCCCCATCACTGCCGGACACCCTCACCACGCTCCATCACTGCCTAACACCCTCACAACCCCCCATCACCGCCTGACACCCTCACCACCCCCCATCACCGCCTGACACCCTCACCACCCCCCATCACCGCCTGACACCCTCACCACCCCCCATCACCGCCTGACACCCTCACCACCCCCCCATCACCGCCTGACACCCTCACCACCCCCATCACCGCCTGACACCCTCACCACCCCATCACCGACTGACAAACACAACACCCCCCCATCACCGCCTGACACCCTCACCACCCTCCATCACCACCTGATACCCTCACCACCACCCAACACCGCCTGACACCCTCACCAACCCCCATCAGTGCCTGTCAAACACACCACCCCCATCACCACCTGATACCCTCACCACCCCCCATCACCGCCTGACACCCTCACCACCCCCCATCACCACCTGACACCCTCACCCACCAGCCATCACCCGCCTGACACCCTCACCACCCCCCATCACCGCCTGACACCCTCACCACCCCCCATCACCGCCTGACACCCTCACCACCCCCCATCACCGCCTGACACCCTCACCACCCCCCATCACCGCCTGACACCCTCACCACCCCCCATCACCGCCTGACACCCTCACCACCCCCCATCACCGCCTGACACCCTCACCACCCCCCATCACCGCCTGACACCCTCACCACCCCCCATCACCGCCTGACACCCTCACCACCCCCCATCACCGCCTGACACCCTCACCACCCCCCATCACCGCCTGACACCCTCACCACCCCCCATCACCGCCTGACACCCTCGCGACCCCCCATCACCGCCTGACACCCTCGCGACCCCCCATCACCGACTGTCAAACACACCACCACCCATCACCGCCTGACACCCTCACCACCACCCATCACCGCCTGAAAGCCTCACCACCGCCATCACCCCGCCTGACACCCTCACCATCCCCCATCAGCACCTGTCAAACGCACCATCCCCATCACCGCCTGACACCCTCACCACCCCACATCACCGCCTGTCAAACACCATCCCCATCACCGCCTCACATCCTCACCACCACCCATTACTGCCTGACACCCTCACCACCCCCCATCACCGCCTGACACCCTCACGAGCCCCCATCACTGCCTGACACCCTCACCAGCCCCCCATCACCGCCTGACACCCTCACCACCCCCCCATCACCACCTGACACCCTCACCACCCCCCATCACCGCCTGACAGCCTCACCACACCCCATCACCGACTGTCAAACACTCCACCCCCCCCCATCACCGCCTGACACCCCTCACCCACCCTCCATCACCCGCCTGTCAAACACACAATCACCCCATCACTGTCAGCACACCACCCCCATCACCGCCTGACACCCTCAGCACCCCCGATCACCGCCTGACACCCTCACCACCCCCCCATCACCCGCCTGTCAAACACACCACCCCCCATCACTGCCTGACACCCTCACCACCCCGCATCACCACCAGACACCCTGACCACCCCCCATCACCCCCCGACACCCTCACCAGCCCCCATCACCGCCCGACACCCTCACCACCCCCCATCACCCCGCCTGACAGCCTGACCACCCCCCATCACCGCCTGACACCCTCACCACCGACCATCACCGCCTGACACCCTCAGCATCCCCCATCACCGCCTGACACCCCTCACCAACCCCCCTTCACCGACTGTCAAACATACCATCCCTCCATGACTGACTGTCAAACACACCACCACCCATCACTGCCTGACACCCTCACCACACCCCATCACCGCCTGTCACCCTCACCAGCCCCCCATCACCGCCTGACACCCTCACCCCCCATCACTGTCAAACACACCACCCATCACCGCCTGACACCTTCACCACCACCCATCATTGCCTGACACCCTCACCACCCCCCATCACCGCCTGTCAAACACAACCCACCCCCCCCATCACCGCCTGACACGCTCACCACCCTCCATCACCGCCTGACACCCTCACCACCACCCATCAGCACCTGTCAAACACCATCCCTATCACCGCCTGACACCCTCACCACCCCCCATCACCGCCTGTCAAACACCATCCCCATCACCGCCTGACACCCTCACCACCCCCCATCACCGCCTGACACCCTCATTATCCCCCATCACCACCTGTCAAACACCATTCCCATCACCGCCTGACACCCTCACCACCCATCACCGCCTGACACCCTCACCACCCCCTATCACTGTCTGTCAAACACATCACCCCCCCATCACCGCCTGACACGCTCACCACCCACCATCACCGCCTGACACCCCTCACCACCACCCATCACCACCTGACACCCTCACCATCCCCCATCAGCACCTGTCAAACACCATCACCATCACCGCCTGACACCCTCACCAGCCCCCATCACCGCCTGTCAAACACCATCCCCATCACCGCCTGACACCCTCACCACCTCCATCACCGCCTGACACCCTCACCACCCACCATCACCGCCTGTCAAACACCATCCCCATCACCGCCTGACACCCTCACCACCCACCGCCTGACACCCTCACCACCCCCCCATCACTGCTTGACACGCTCACCACCTCCCATCTCCGCCCGACACCCTCACCACCCCCCATCACCGCTTGTCACCCTCATCCCCCATCACTGACTGTCAAACACACCACCACCCATCACCGCCTGACACCCTCACCACCCCCCATCACCGCCTGACACCCTCACCCCCCCATCACTGACTGTCAAACACACCACCCCCCATCACCGCCTAACACCCTCACTACCCCCATCACCGCTGACACCCTCACCACCCCCCCCCATCACTGCCTGACACCCTCACCAACCCCCATCACCACCCGACACCCTCACCACCCCCCATCACCCGCCTGTCACCCTCACCCCCCATCACTGACTGTCAAACACACCACCACCCATCACTGCCTGACACCCTCACCACCCCCCATCACCACCCGACACCCTCACCACCCCCCATCACCGCCTGACACCCTCACCACCCATCACCGCCTGACAGCCTCACCACACCCCCATCACTGCCTGACACCCTCACCACCCATCACCACCCGACACCCTCACCACCCCCCCATCACTGCCTGACACCCTCACCCCCATCACTGACTGTCAAACACACCACCCCCATCACCGCCTGACACCCTCACTACCCCCATCACCGTCTGACACCTTCACCACCCCCCCCCATCACCACCTGTCAAACACACCACCCATCACCGCCTGACACCCTCACCACCCCCCATCACCGACCTGACACCCTCACCACCTCCCATCACCACCTGACACCCTCACCACCCCCCATCACCGCCTGACACCCTCACCACCCCCCATCACCACCTGTCAAACACCATCCCCATCACCACCTGACACCCTCACCACCCCCCATCACCGTCTGACACCCGCACCCCATCACTGACTGTCAAACACACCACCACCCATCACTGCCTGACACCTCATCACCCCCCATCACCGCCTGACACCCTCACACCCCCATCACCGCCTGACACCCTCACCACCCCCCCATCACCGCCTGACACCCTCACCACCCCCCCATCAACGCCTGACACCCTCACCACGCCCATCACCGCCTGACACCCTCACCACGCCCATCACCGCCTGACACCCTCACCCCCTTCACCGTCTGACACCCTCATCACCCCCCATCACAGCCTGACACCCTCAGCACCCCCCATCACTGCCTCACACCCTCACCACCCCCATCACCGCCTGACACCCTCACCCCCTTCACCGTCTGACACCCTCAAAAACCCCCATCACTGCCTGTCAAACACACCACCCAGATCACCGCCTGACACCCTCACCACCCCCCATCACCGCCTGACACCCTTACCACCCCCATCACCGCCTGACACCCTCACCACCCCACATCACCGCCTGACACCCTCACCACCCCACATCACCGCCTGACACCCTCACCACCCCCCATCACCGCCTGACACCCTCACCACCCCCCCCATCACCCGCCTGACACCCTCACCACCCCCATCACCGACTGACACCCTCACCACCTCCCATCACCACCTGACACCTCACCACCCCCCATCACCGCCTGACACCCTCACCACCCCCCATCACCGCCTGACACCCTCACCACCCCCCATCACCGCCTGTCAAACACCATCCCCATCACCACCCTGACACCCTCACCACCCCCCATCACCGTCTGACACCCGCACCCCCATCACTGGCTGTCAAACACACCACCACCCATCACCGCCTGAGACCCCTCACCCCCCCCATCACCGCCTGAGACCCTCACCACCCCCCATCACCGCCTGACACCCTCACCCCCCCATCGCCGCCTGACACCCTCACCCCCCCTCCATCACCGCCTGACACCCCTCACCCCCCATCACCACTAGACACCCTCACCAGCCCCATCACCACCTGACACCCTCACCAGCGCCATCACCGCCTGACACCCTCACCACCCCATCATCGCCTGACACCCACATCCATCACCCCCAGACACCCTCACCACCCTCCATCACCGCCTGACACCCTCACCACCCATCACCACCTGACACCCTCAAAAACACACCATCACCCGCCTGACACCCTCACCAGCCCCATCACCCGCCTGACACCCTCACCACCCCCATCACCGCCTGTCAAACACACCGGAACAAGAGGTGGTTCGGAGGCACAGGGGCTCGGGGGACGGGGCTCGGTCTCAGTACCTGTAGCTCCGGGGCCAGACATCGCAATCTCTTTAATGGTGGTGGCTCCGAGAGCCTGAACCATCTCCTGGAATTCTTTGTTTCCACCTGGGCCAATTGCATCGCCTTCTGTACTTCCAGCTTGTTCTGCTCATCCATATACTTCAACTCCTGCAATCTCGCCTTGGTCAGGCGCTGGAGCTCTGCATCCTGGAGAGACAGACAGAGAGAGACAGGCAGAGAGAGAGAGAGAGACAGGCAGAGAGAGAGAGAGAGACAGGCAGAGAGAGAGAGAGAGACAGGCAGAGAGAGAGAGAGACAGGCAGAGAGAGAGAGAGACAGGCAGAGAGAGAGAGAGACAGGCAGAGAGAGAGAGAGACAGGCAGAGAGAGAGAGAGACAGGCAGAGAGAGAGAGAGAGGCAGAGAGAGAGAGAGACAGGCAGAGAGAGAGAGAGACAGGCAGAGAGAGAGAGAGACAGGCAGAGAGAGAGACAGGCAGAGAGAGAGAGACAGGCAGAGAGAGAGACAGGCAGAGAGAGAGACAGGCAGAGAGAGAGACAGGCAGAGAGAGAGAGACAGGCAGAGAGAGAGAGAGACAGGCAGAGAGAGAGAGAGACAGGCAGAGAGAGAGAGAGACAGGCAGAGAGAGAGAGACAGGCAGAGAGAGAGAGAGACAGGCAGAGAGAGAGAGAGACAGGCAGAGAGAGAGAGAGAGACAGGCAGAGAGAGAGAGAGACAGGCAGAGAGAGAGAGAGAGACAGGCAGAGAGAGAGAGAGAGACAGGCAGAGAGAGAGAGAGAGACAGGCAGAGAGAGAGAGAGAGACAGGCAGAGAGAGAGAGAGAGACAGGCAGAGAGAGAGAGAGAGACAGGCAGAGAGAGAGAGAGAGACAGGCAGAGAGAGAGAGAGAGACAGGCAGAGAGAGAGAGAGAGACAGGCAGAGAGAGAGAGACAGGCAGAGAGAGAGACAGGCAGAGAGAGAGACAGGCAGAGAGAGAGACAGGCAGAGAGAGAGACAGGCAGAGAGAGAGACAGGCAGAGAGAGAGACAGGCAGAGAGAGAGACAGGCAGAGAGAGAGAGACAGGCAGAGAGAGAGAGACAGGCAGAGAGAGAGAGACAGGCAGAGGAGAGAGACAGGCAGAGAGAGAGACAGGCAGAGAGAGAGACAGGCAGAGAGAGAGACAGGCAGAGAGAGAGAGAGAGAGACAGGCAGAGAGAGAGAGACGGGCGGAGAGAGAGACGGGCGGAGAGAGAGACGGGCGGAGAGAGAGACGGGCGGAGAGAGAGACGGG